>JAAAKL020009049.1:0-15398 GCA_010016065.2 Carybdea cf. marsupialis auct. non (Linnaeus, 1758)
CGGAAAGTAACTACTTTACTAATATTCGTTTCTTAACGCTACACAAATCGTATTAACAGTAAATATTTTTGTTCTTGGGGGGGGGGGGGGGGCAAGGACGGGCATAATCTGTTTGCTGGGGGGCATTGCCCCCCGTGCCCCCCTTGGCTTCGTCCCTGTACTCCCAGTTAAAGTTAAAGTGTGTCTGCCTGAGTGCTTATATATTTAAATGGCACTATCGAAGTTAATAGGGAAACGAAAACATTTCTTTGCTAGTGGTGGTAAGTAGGCCTATTCGGTATCGTCCTCTCGGATTTTCGACTTAGCTATTGCACTATTTAAATCAAAGATACCTTTTCTTGTTCCATTTTCATTGATGACTCCACTTTGAGTTGGGTAAGGCCCATAGAAATAGGAGAACTAGAGCGAGAGGTCCAGCATTTTCTTTACACTCCAGACGTTCCATTGCCGGAGACTCAAAATGACTGAGCAAGTTTACTCATGCAAGAGTCAGCAAGACTTTCGCAACTCGGCTACAAAGTACTACGACTGTACTACCCATATGCCAATTTTTGTGAGTAGGGAGGAAGAAAAACGCTTTTATCAAAGCAATCTGTGGAACGTCCCCTCCACTTCAGCTTCTCTCTGTACAGGAAGTCAAAGTGTGACAGCGGGGAACTTATTCCTTGTCAAGCGCCAAGGGTCCGTCTTTTTAAAAGCGTATATCATGGTCGCAAAAGCAGGAATTTCAATGCAGTTTTTTTCCTTTGGTAAACCAAGGGTTAAAGCACCTGTTACATTGCCATTCAGTACCGGTGACCGTACTCTTTGCGTAAATAAAGCACTTCTCTCCCTGCGTGCAAAATAGGTCGACGGCACTATCACAAGTAGCCCACATGCATAAAAGCGGGTCTTTACTTTTCCTAAACATTGCTTATGCTAGAACAACTACTGTACTACGTAGTTTTTGCCGTTTGAGGGGAGCAAAAAAAGAGTTGGTTTGTTTGTTACATAGTATATCTTTTCATGTACGTCATAACTGTAGATTGTCTGCATCATTATACAAATTTCCTTATATATTACAATATCTTTCGTCTAATTTTGCACTCGCTTGTGCTCTTCATAGACATACATAAGATACATTGTTCTAATAATGTTTGACAAGATGACGGAAATTGAAGGATTACACTATTCCGCAGTGAGGAGCCAATGTACAAGTAAGTACAAAAAGACATGTCCAAGTGCGTGTACAATCAATTAAGATCACTCCATGATAATCGGTTCGTGTTATCTCTTAACTCATTGTATTCTTCTGTGGCCAATTTTTCATTATAAACTCATGACATACAGTGCTTGATGGTCTTTTGCCTCATTTACTGTTTAGTTACATAATACTCTTAATTGGAAAACGTTACGAAAAATTTTCTAGGGTAAGAAAAGTCCGTTGTTTTCTGTGCTTCTAGTAATAACCGTACAGTTGGCGTTAATCAAATGACACACACGTATTAAGGGGTGAAAATGTTGGAAAGTGTTACCGTCCTTACGGGTAATTACAGCTAAAGGGTGCCTACTAACCTATGTTTTCAGTTGACTGTAACTAGTGTCGCTATCATAAATTACACAGGCCTTCAGTACTTAAAAATCAAAAGCAACATTGTTAGAGACTGCATAATGATTGTCACGTGCCCAAAAATTACAAGGAAGTATTATGCAAGATTATGAAACGATGTGGCTATGGAAATAAATAGATAAAAGTCTTTAATCGATATCCGCCTTCTTCCAAGAATCTCTAAATTACGCTGTGATTTCGGTATTTCCATCATGCCTTCTAACTTTATCGCTTGAGAATTGGTACAAAACCTTGGGACAAACTTATTGATGAAATACTGCCTATTTTACTTCCTTCATTTCATGAACTCATCATAGCAAATCATGAGGCTAGGCGGGCAACAAAAAGTTTTCCTTTGCAGTTATGACAGACTGTCCTTCCACATGTAATGGGGTACTTGTTACTTCACCTTAACGTCTTTCTTCCGACTCGGCAGGCAACTCCTGCGGATATCTACTCCTGCACTCCGACGAACGTGCGTAACGTTTACGCGTTGCAAAAGCGAGTTATGTTAACGGTCCCCTTCTCACGCGGAAAAGCTTTTTCGTAATTACTCTTTGCCGTCTCAGTCACCATTTTGCACATAGTGAATTCCAGTTCGCAACTAAATATATAGTTTACAAAACTCTTCTTTATAATTTGCATGTTTGTTACGATGAGGTATAACAGAACGTGCACTAATATTATAGTTTGATCACTTTATTTGTAGTAATAACAGGTGGCCACTTCTTTACATTTATCATTAGTAACATTTTGTAACAAAGGTAATCACGAAGAGCAGAAGGGAGAACGCAAAGTATCCTCTAAATGTTACTCCACCCTACACTGACATAGTTCCATTGAAAGCTGCAAAAATCTCCCATCTCCTCGTGGAGATGGAATGCATTTACCTTGTCAAGGTCACAAGATTAAATAAACGTCTGCTTCGTTACTTCCTGTCGTCCTTTCTAGACGTTGATTCCAAGTAAGACATGATTTTAGCACAGCTTATAAACAACCTATCGCCTCCTGGCAAACCACTCCCAAAATCATTCCCAAAATGCAACAAAAGAAAACGCTCTATACGTAGAGTTGCATCATCGTATGGACTGTGCCAGTATTTCCTCACTAGAAAGGCATCCTCGTTGTCTAAATTATCTATGCCCTCTCTTACTTCACGTACACCCGGTAACTTTGCATTAGCGGTACTGTCAATGATTGCTTGCAGCGATCCATCGTTTAGAGATCGCAGAAGATACGCATCAATTTCATGTTGCGATGGAACGAACACATCACATTCAAACTGGTCCGCAAGATCAACTTCATGCTGCCAATCTAATTTACTATTACTTTCCTTCTGCTTTACCTTTTCTTTTCTTCCGAGAAATAACCCCTTCCCTGCTTTAGTTCTTATTTCACTTTTATTAGAGCGGTATTTAGTAGATGAACCCTTGCCTTTAGAAGCAACACAACTGTCACATTTCCATTTCGTGGAAAAGTCGCCATGAACACAATCACAATGATACCACGACTTACATTTGTAACATTGTACCATTGGAATACCAATGTCAGGCCGACGGCAAATACAATAAATTTTCAGTTCCACTTCAAACTTTACTTTTCCGTGCTGTCTCGGACTTTTATCAAACTGGATACATTCAAAGGACTTTTTCTCAAAGCAAAATGGTAATTGCTTGCGAGCCTTAGTGAAGATGTTAGGGACAGATTGCGGCTTCATACCTTTCGCAATTGCCAAAGACAAGACTATTGCTGCTATACCACTCTCTCCTTTCCTTAACGTTTGAATTACATCTTCCACATCTATAAACAATTTCGATGACTGGCACGCTGTTAAGTTGCAGACAATGTCATAGAACGCATTGGGATAAACCACCTCTTTACTACGTGCTCGGTAGTGCATACGTATGGCGGAATCGTACAGTGAGACCCTACCTTTCTCTGAAAAAACATTGGAAAGGGTTACCCAATGGCAATTTGAAACGGGTACTATCTGAATGAATGGGCCACCGCTGCCCTTTAACAACTCTAATTGGGAAACATTTTCACAAAGGAACCTAACGTCATTGAATTTCAATATTCGAAGAGCTGCATTTATCAGTTCGTCGCTCAGATGCTTTCCGCTACTGATGATATAATTATCCCGAACTGTCAGTCCTAATTCTGGGAGCCAATCACAGTCCAATTCTTTAGAAACGGTTTCATCACTGTCAAATTTCATACCAGCCTCCTCGCAATCCCCATCCAATGCGTCCCCTAATTCGTTTACGGAATCACTTCCCGTCCTCTGTAATTGGGAGGCTGAGTCCATGGGTTTCACTACAGACGGTGAGTAGGGGGGTTCTTCACTATTGCCCTCTAAATCTGTGTCTAATAAATTGTACTCTTTAATGATATCAGAAGAGGACGAGTAAGTAGGCGACTTGGGTTCATCTACAGTATCTTCTACATAAAGGTCAGTGTCCACGTCCGCGGTTACACCTACTTCCCCACATTTCGATTGTAAGTAATCGTCTTGGGCAAACAAAAGTCTACCTAAGTCATCAAATGTTGTATTTACAGACCATTTATCTACAATATCATTTTGTAACTTAGAATTTTTTGCAATATTGCGCAAGTCCAAGATACAGCGAAGAAGAAAGATATGGTTGACCGGCGTCATTTTATTAAGGAAGTGCGAATTTCTGTTTATTGAAGCATGAAGTTGTTCCGCTACCTGGCTATTAATACGCCCATGTAACTCTTTTACGCATGAAATACGTCTGAGAGACTCTACTATGTTAGTTGTGTTACCCTCATGGAATACATCGAACAAGATCAACGTAGAGTTGCTGCCTGTTACCGGATGACTGCCTTCTTCTAATGTGGTACTACGTTCAGAAGATTTAAGCCATGGAAACGACACTTTCAACTTGCCGGATTTTGCTTGTGCAATGTTCTGTGGAAGATTTTCTGCCACACGGCCTTCAAAAGGTGAAAATAAACCTGGAGATCTTTTATTGCCATGAGCAGCCACTAGGTGTGCCATATCATTAATGACAATGTTTGGTTGATGTTTCATGCTCATTAGAAGGTCTACATAGTCTCTTGGGCTCTCTGCTCTAATAAGGAATTTAAGGGCATACACAATGCCGTGAGGACACGAACCTGTTAACCAGCCTCCTGAACGGGTAGCAAATCGTTTGAAAACTCGTTCGAATTTACCACTATCCTTGGCAAATGCCTCCCCCAGACGATTAATTACATCTAATTTTGATCCTGCATCAGAAATACCTGCTGTGCGAGCGTATTTTTTGATTGTTTGTACCTTCTCATGATGAAAAATGTCAATCAAGCGTTCCTTAGAAAGTGTTCTACATTCGCTTTCAAAATTTCCAGTGTCGCGTCTCACTTTCCTGTGTTCTGTGTTTATTAAAAAGTCACTCTTACGAGTATTTTCCCCTATGAAAGGAGACCAGAACTTAAGGCTAGGAGGAACATCAAAAAGGGCGATATCTCTTGACAAAACCCCACGACTAACAACCTTTAAATCTACTTTACGCCAGAAACAGTTGCCATCGGTTTTATCAGATTCGTCATCGTCTTTTGGCAGAGGTAAGCTTGAGCAGTCCTGTTTAAACACTACCTTGCGATTAAGGTCCATGATTAAAATGGGAGGGTGGAAACCACAAATGTAGCAAGAGTAGCTATACGTATGGGCAGAGAGCGCTTCGAAATGTAGGTATGCCTGCAAAACCAGAGATGCATCTACTTTGCAATGCAGGAAGTGGGCAATACTGTCCGTAAAAGTACCAACGGCTATATGCCTCTGAACCATTTCTCTTAGACACAGACAGATATCTAAACCAAGTAAAAACGTATCGTTGAAATTATGCACTCCATCTGTATACTCTTGATATCTGTAACAGACATTGCAAGAATCACAGCGTTTAAAGTATGTTTCAATGCCTTCGACCATTCCCTGACGTGTAAATACTCTTGCTTTATTTGTTATCTTCAACGGTGCCCCCAACTCCTTTTTACAGTAATAGCAATGGGTTTCCTTCGGTATAAAAGCCTTTGAAATATTGGAAATCTTTTCAGAAAGAATTGAAGGAGCAATATCCATCGGTATTTTCTTCCTATCATAAATGTACTCAACCATTTTCTTTACTTTCTCCTCACTGAAAGGAGGATAGAAAAATTCATCATGTTCCTCACAAACTGTTTCCACCGATTCTTGTCCCGAAATAGGCCTTTCAGAATTTGCTTCGTTTGTTGGTATCATATTGTTTTGAGTGAGAAACCACAAGGCTAAGCCTTTGTGTACACACAAAGCTTTCTTAGACTTACATTGGCAATTAAGACTGTTATCTTCACGATTGAAAGTCACTATCTTGCGCATACGGATATCTGCATCAGCATACACTCCGTCGTAAACGGAAAGATGACAGTAATGACCATCCTCCATGTTTACAACTGGTGGAGCATTCGCAAGGACTGCCGCAGCGACCTGCTCTTTACATTGTTCAATTGTGTCATCCGTTAGTATTTGTAAGCGCCCCTCCCAATACATTTCGTGTAATATATTTCTTTTCAAAGGAACATTCGGGGGATACTTTGCGTTAGTTAGATTCGTCAAATGGAAGCACTCAAAAGCCGGTCTTCCACTAATACCAGCAATTTGCATTTCTAAGTGACACGCTTCATTACCACAATCAACCATTGCTACTGAAGTGCCGTGTAGCAACTTTTGTACATGTACAGGGTAACCGACACCCCCAAATCTATTTTTCGAACCATATATATACCCCTCACAGGATCACAACAAACAGGATGTGGACCCTGTGTTATAGCATGCACACCTTCCATGTGCCTCTTTAAATTACCCTTGAGGATTCGTTTGTTACATTTATCGCATTGAATCCTGCAGGAGACATTACGTTTCACTTTTGGTATGTTTGCACATCTCCCGCCTTTCCCAAACCCACTTGTAGTTGCACCGTCAAAGATCTCATTAATGCCCAATAAAGGATCACCTAAAGCTGGCCTACTTCTAACAGTTGTGTTTTCTGAATGAATCTCAAGGTGACGTTTCATATGATATTTGCCGGCGATACACTTAAAGCATATGGGGCAGTGGAAATGACTCCTATTGAACATGTTACTCGATGAATTAGCATGATTGCCTTTACACGGCAATAACACCCAAGACCGAAAGAGCAAGGTGTGACTCCTGTTCAGATGAACGTCACGTATATGCCGTTTCATCATATATCTGTGAGGAGTAAACTTAGTAACATTACACAATGAGCAATGGTAATGAGTCTCTTTGATGGTGCAACTCTTTTTTCCTTCCGTACATGTAAGTAAAAATTGATTCTCATTGATGGTGTTAAAATCTACAACGTCAAGTACTGCTTCCGGAAGGATTATGTTCTTTTCAGTTTTAGGCTTCGGAGCGCCAATGTCATTTATAACAGAAGAATTATCTGTTGAATTATCCTCAGTTTTACCCTCATCTTCAACGTCCCTAGTAGAATCTCTATGTCCTGCAATGCCACCCTTTTCATTCTCTGCCGATGTTGCTACAGGTGTAGTATCTGTTCCCTTAACATTTTTGATCATTTCCAATTTTATCGAAGATTTTTGTATCCAGGATATGACAACTAGGCGTAGGAAATCGCTATACTTTGATATGTCTCTCAGGTAATGAAAACCGCTATTGTGAGTGCTTCCATACTTAAGTGAGGTAAACGAATACATACTCTTTGCCGCTAATACGCACAATATGGCAGAGGAAATTCCACAGACGTGGCCGCACGTTTGTGTCGGGAATGACGCCCAACAACTTCTTGTACAATGGTGTGTAAGGACAGTGTTACCATCAACAACATTTGCCGTGGAACCATCTGGGTCATGGCAACACGTAAAAGTACAACTATTTGCGGTTTCTAAATCGTACAAGGCACCGACTAGATCAATCAGATTGCTTATAACCTCTAAGGGCATCGGCCATCCTAGCGAGTCCCCGTAAACTACACGATTTTCTTCCCTGAAGTAAACACCCATAGCAAAGTGAACACCTGCTTTTATTTTTCCATCTATTTCCCGATTGCCAACGTAACTGTCTACGCCATGAAGCCCAACGTTTATCACAAAAACAACTGCCGTCGGAAGTGAATCTGAAAATGTGCTCTTTATCCTATTTGCCAGACCAATAAAGTCCTTTTGATCGTTATAATAAAAAGCGGTATGACTACCTGCAGAACCGTTTAAGAGTGACATTAGGTGAGCAATGACGCCATCTGTTAACCAGTTTGAACTGGCAACACTACGTAATTCTGTTTGTGTTAAGGGTAGCCCTACCGTAGCACTATCTGCATGACTCAATGTCATAACTTCCGAGAAATTTTGAATAACCTCCGGTTCCACAAGGGAAACAAATTTTGGTTTCTCATAATAAGTGTTCATGTTGTCACACCATTTCAGTACATCATTAACATTATGCTGCTGCACTTTTAATGCATGAAAATTTTGCATTTCCTTCAGGACCTCTGAACAGTACAGATTATCATTCACTTTAACACAATATTCGCGGCTGTTTTTACTTTCCAAACGACGAACATGGGACAACATTTCCTCTACCATATTGCTAGGAAACGCAAAACTTACCTTCTTCATTACATACCATGAGGGTTTCTGAACACAACTGTAAGGGGACCTTTCCACTACAATTTTTACAAATCCCTCCGACGATGCATTATCAATTGCGGTGCAATCCTCCTCCTGCAAACGTCTCTTCCGTTCTTTACCTCCTCCATAGCGACTAGTTCCTCTTTCTTTCGTGGGTGCAGGTACCTCTGTCTGAAATAGAGAAAACAATATCACTTTAATGAATGCCTACGATTTGGCGACGGTTATCAAGAAGGAAAATTCAAAAAAGAATAAGCCAATAATCAGGGTTCCACTGACATTTTACTGTTACTGCAATTCAACTAACTTCACTGATAGGCATACATGTGAAACAGTTTGGACTGCCGCGCCATTACTCTCAAACCGTACTTACCTTTATGTATTTACTTTATCCCTTCTTTCATGCTACCACAAATTTGTATAACGTCAGTACGAAGTTCAATTATAACAGGAACGGGCGTTTATCGAAAGGAACGTATCACAGTTTCAATGTCTATTATTTGAAGGTGTCATTACACGTAAAGCAAGAAAAGGATTAAACGATACAATCGAGTACCTTTTCACTGGCTTGAATTGGAACTATTTCACAAAGGCCACTTTCTCTTTCCACGGTAACATTTTCCTAATAAAAGATGTATTTTAGATAGCGTTGAGAACGTAAAAATAGTTAGTGTACGGACTGCAATAATTAATGTGGAATCAAATACTTTTAAGTATTAACAAGTTTGAAAAACTTTCCTTTTTTGTTGCAGTTCTCCTTGCTGACTAACGCCTTAGACTAATCACTCCACTATAATGTAAAGGAAATGACATGTGTAACGTCAATCACGAGAAGACAATTATGTAATGAATCCTTCAGTATTCGTCTTTCACCAACATTGCATTGTGCATTCTTCGCATTAAGGGAGAGTGGTATTCTATTGTAACGAGCAGGAGTGAGAAGTAAGTTACTACGTAAATGAAATCATAGGTACCTATCTCTATAGGAAATACGAACAATGTTATGATTAGCAGGAAAACCTGCATGAAAAGCACATGCACATGTCATCGTCAAATACTTTTGGAGGACCTCCCCAAATACCTTCGAGTCCATTTTGACAAGTGCTTACAGTGACGGTAGCCGTTCCTTGCTGCAAAGCGTCAGTTCATACATTACAAGTGCAAACTATATTATGCAGGACGTCAATGAACATCATTATAGGAAGAAAAGAATTGATGTTGCCACTAAAAAGGGTAAAGTACATACATCGGTCTTAATCACTCTTTTCACTGTTATGCTACTCCTTCGGCGCTTCTTTCCTTCCTCTCTACGATCCGAACATTTAACCTTTGCAAGAGTAAAGACAGAAAAGGAAACGTGAAACAAAAAGGCTAGCAGAATGGAAGAATGCACCAGGCCGAATATAGGATTTACGTGACTTAATTAGGGTAAAATGTGGATGGTATGGAAATTATTGGAGCCTCCTGCTGGAAAAGGCACCAGTGCGAGAAATCCATTTTCCTTTCATGTGTGTAATAGGAAAAGGAGCAGAAATATATATTTAACAACGAAGCACACATAAGTGTCTTTTGTAAACAAAAAGCACTTTCAGAAGAGGGAACGGAAAAATTCCATTTGCTAACGAAGAAATCAGAAATCGTGATAAGTGTCTGCTACCAAAAATATGTTAAACGTTGGTAGCATCATCTTACGGGAATACAACGGAACGCCAGAAAACATGAGGAACAACAGCTGTTTTTATGCTTAGTTACCTTTCCTTATAGGGGAGGGCAGCTGTGGCACGGGGTATTCCAACACTCCCTTCGGTGTACGTAGTCAGTAATCGCTGTCACAACTACATACGACACATTTGAGTACCAATTTGACTTACTTAAAATGTAAACATTTATCTAAAGTTTAATTGAGGGAAACGTACTAGAAAGTTTTAGTTACCTTTCTCGCGTAAATTCCCGGCTGCAGCCACACATGTGGGATAAAACTTTGGCAACTTTTGATATCATTGACACCATCGAGAGGGAGAGCCCTAAAGTAGTAATTGTGAATTCAAATGGTAACAGATATAATTGACGCTACTCATTACGTTCAAAGTTGAAGAACATAAAGGTAAATGTGAACAGTATCCTCAATAGTTTGATTTTTACAGGTCCAGTTGCTTGTAATGTACTTCATACATACAATAGCAGAACACTTAATAATGCTGCTAAACAAATTTTACTATGTGATTGTTACACGATGCCCGGTAGCCTATAAGAAATGGTACATCATTCACACGTGAAGTGCACGTTTATCACAACAGGACTTCCTATTATCCCTATTTATCTTCATTGGTTCCCCGTTTGCCATGTAAATGACACACAGTGCGAGTTGAAGTAACATTTCTGGACCTTCAGCTTTTATGGAAATAGTTTGCTATAAGCCAAGGGTTTTCCCACACTAATAAACGTATGAAAAGATTTCAACCCAGGCCTTGAACACAGTATGAAGCAATTAGATCAACGTGGAAACGTATATCACATTCAAGGTCCACCATTTGACAGCAATGTCTTACCTATTACTTTTCTTCCTCTGAACTTCCCTCCAGTTGAAATCATTGACATCATCGAAAACCTCCTCCTTGTCTTTCTTCATTGTACCACGTACTCCTATAATGAAACGGATAATAAAAATACACTCATAGTGGAAGATACATTTGAATGGAGTTTCAAAAACAGTTATAAAAAATACTTGTGTCGCCACCACCTCCCCCCTCCATCAAGCCATTGTGTCTCTATCCTTCTGAGACCGATGAGTAGCCATTTGACATGCAAATTTCGATACAAGAAAATACAAATTTTTGGTCCTACATCTTTCCAATATATTAACACGCTTCTTTCAACAGGTATGGGAAGATTGAACAAAAACACCATAGGCGAAGCTATGGTGGATTAATGATGAAAAAAATTGCCGAAAAGGGAATGTTATGTCATGCATGCTACATGAAAGGGTACGGATGTCCAAGAAGACTGAATTCCACGACCCAAAAAAACTTTAAGTCCGTCAATACCGTTATTCTACGCATAGAACTTTAGATTATTGCCATAAAAATGTCCCGTATGTCACGTACCTTTTTAAGAGAAGGAATTCTAAGCACCTCTACCTATCTTTTCTAATAGGTTTTACTAGTCTCAATTTGAGTAAGTAAAAATACTGGATGCATCAAAACTTACGAGATTTCAAGGAACTGTCTTCCTCAAACTTGGCGTAGTCCTTGCTTCTTGCGGGATCTCTACGGCATTTGAGTGCTTCGACGATGTCTTTGAAGGGGCGACTGTCAACCTTTGGGTGATGAAATGGTCTTTCGGTAAGGATGTACTTCTGGACAAGATGCAGAATCTTTGGGATACCATAATCTGAAGAGATATGGATAGAATCCTTTCTTGACCAGAAGTACCTCTCTGAAAGAGGCAATTTTTCCCACGTACTCAACCATTCCACCCCCAAGGATTTGGCACTCGCCTTCAGCCACTTATTATAGATTTCGCCTACTTGGTTAAGGCTGTCTAGGCGGGGCAATATTTCAATAAGAACAACCTGTGGAGTAAAAGTTGTGATGAGTTTCTGCAGATATTATGCATTGAAATGACACCGAAGATATTTAGTAACATATGGCCCCTTAACAGTATAATATTGTCTAAGTATATTCCAGTAAGTGTAGAAGAGGTACACTAACGTGTTAGGATTACGTGACCTACCATTATAACCATTACCGTTACAGGTTGAATTCCAGTGAAAATAATGTGTTTAGTCTGTTTTACATGGCCGGTTCCATAATATCATCAGATTAATGGAACACAAAATTCCTAGCCAATTACAATATGTGTAGCATATCTAAAGAAAGGCGTATGCATGTTGAAATATGAACATTTATGTATTGCCTTAACATTAAATTTTTACTGTTGCGAATAACGTCAGTTTACATAGAATAAAAATTAACCTTCCTGTTGCCTGATATGGGATTCCATAGTCTTTTGTAGACCAGGAACAAATAACCTAACATAAACAGTCGTTTCTCTGGTCCCTCATGGTGCGAGGTAGGCAATGGTTTACATAATCTTTCTCCTTATTTTTATATGTAGAACATTATTTAACGCCCATCTTTCCTTACGGGAAGGAAAGTCATACATCTTTCCCGCATGGAAAATTATCCTTGCAACCCTACTGCTATCACTGCTTGCCTTATTGATATCCAAGACAGCGCGAAAATGGTTACTAGTATTATAACAGCAATTGTTGGATAGTGACGGTCATTCAGATCAACATTTGGAGACATGCGTAAGAATTTTATATTCTACATTGATAAGAAGGCAACGTAAAAGTATGTCATACTTCATCCTCTCCTTAATTACCACTGTCATTGTAATCTATCATAAGGAAAAACGTAACAAGTGTTACAGCTAAAAAACGTAAAAGGTACAGTTTCCAAAAATAAATTTTGCCATACCCTGGTCTCGGGAAACTTCGTCTTTAACCCAAGGGCAACATTCTCGAACTCCTCCGTAGCTTTTCGGAAACCGACATCACGCGATACATCATTAGTTCCACACAGCAGGAATACGAAATCAGGCTTACCACCCAGTTTAGCAGCCTTGATTTCATCCCTTAAGTGTTGAAATCCACCTCCAGGTGTGGAATTCACGTACCATCTTGAGGGTAAAGGTACATTCCCCTCTATCATCGGCCTCAGCTGCGAGTCGCTGAAAATATAAACCTACGAAAAAAACATGATGTTAACACGAGAGAATATCGAATTGGAGTTAAGTAACTCCAAAGAGGCAAGGAAGTGATACGGGAATAATTGGCGTGACATACCGTGTCCAATTTAGGGGGAAAGGGGGGGAACTATAAAGTAGCAACCAATAATAACCTGCTTCCGTAACCGATAAAAACTTATCTCCAACTATGCGCAGAGCATTAACAATGAAATCCGTTCCATTAACGTTCTTCTTGCATTGGCTTCCAATCCAGGTCTCCCTTTCAATGTTAGCCTGTGTACTGCAAACATCAATGACTTGGAAATAATGGGAAAATGTGGGTAACAAAATTCGTACTTTAAATGTGGAAATGCCAAAACATACAAGATTAACTTGCAGGGTCATTTACATTTTTCAATTGTGAGGGCCACTGATCTGTATAAGCGAGTGTGTAAAGTATCTATAGAGGGACATAATGGGAGGGGGTACACATGATTACTTGAACAACTGTTTTTTGCATTAATATTTTCAATTTCACTCAGTCGGATTTGATAGAAAAAAGGACGATTGTATACTACATACATACTATCACAAACTTATATTTTATGAAACTCGTCATGTCCGACCTACAGCACGTACTATAAGGCAATAGCAAATGATATTTTTTTCCGTCGTACAAAAACAGGACCACTTGATTCCCGAAAGCATGTATTAAGTACGTTCCTGTATGTACTCTTTCAGTGATAGGTAAGTAGTTTAATGCTTTAAATATAACCATCTAAACCTGTTATTGAAGTTAATTCCAGCTAAGGTTATAAAATTGAAAGAAAGGAAGGGAGTAATACTTTCGTTCCGTAAGAAGAAAAAAACAACTTTGTATATGTGTACTTACTGAAGCATCTGTAGGACGTCCAATAGACTTGTTCTGTTTTCCGGAAACTCCTAGTTTCCATTTCTTGGCACCCTGTCTCTTACCAGTGCCAACGTTCTGCAAATCGCTACCCAATCGCAAATGATTATAAATCTTTGAGCCGCAAAACGAATTATGTCCCTGAACGATAGCCGTCATGATGGTACGATACTGTCACACACTGTTTAATTTAGGTTTTCGAGACGCGATGGGTAGTTGACGATAGTGGCGAAGACTGTTATGATTTCAACGTCTGCTGCGTTCGACGATAGCACAATAGAACCACAATCATTAAAGAGGACTGTATCTATCTTTTTCTCTAATCTATCACTTCACACTCCAAAAGAATCTGTACAATCGCAATCTTGATTTCATTCTAATTTACCTAATTTTACCGGGATATATATACAAAATCGAATCGAAAAACACCAAAATAGATAATCAATTGTTCACAGTTACTTACGTATAAAACGTTACATCAAGGAAATTCTTGACCATGCAATTTTGCCCCACACCTTATATTAATACAGTCCTACATACACGTTAAAAGATCAAAAAAGATTACCGAATTTCCTGTTTCTGTAGTATTGACGTATTTGACAACCTTATCTTTAATATTTGATCAAAACTAATCATCATAGAGAAGTCGTGAATCACCGACACACGTTCTACAATACAAATGATTGTCAATGCTGCCCAGTAAATGGTGATTCCCTAACAAAGACTCTTCTTTCCGATACTTTACCCCAATTACGATGTACGTGAAACTTGCAAATGCAGCTTGTCAACTCCCATAAAAGACGCAGTAAATTAATTTTCTCTCATCTTGCATCGACCGAAGTATAATCTCAAACTCTTACAATTTTTACATAGCTTTATATAACAGAAGATAATAATGAATCGGACATATGAAAGAAGATATACAAATCAATAAAGAAGGAATAGCCATAACAATCACAATATCCTTAGGGAATAATAGACGTAACAGGAAATATAGGCGGTAGTGACTGGAAAGTGTTTACAACCTAACAACACGCGAGATTCTACACTGTCCCATGGAAGAAAAATCAGGGTTATGTTCAAGAAAAGAGCTACAACTAAAAGTCTACTTAACAAAATCTCTACGTTTTATCTCTCCGATAACTTTTGCTTTGCGTCGCCGTCTTGCGATACTATTGTTGTCCAACGCTGTTGCCATATTTGTCTTCTCCACAATAAACAAGAACCCTTCTAAGTGTAACACTGAACAGCTCTTAATTCAGGTGGCCCTAAGTGACTAAGGGCACGCCATAATATGACGTGTCCTGATTGATTACTTAGACGAAGACGTCCTGCATTAAAATTACCATCTTTACCCTTCAATACTTCCATGACTTTGACTGGTTTAAACATTTAACGTGGCCTCAGATCACTCTTAAAATTTTCTTGCTCCCTACTCACGAAACTTGGCATATGGGTAATACAGTAGTTGTTCTAGCATTAAAAATGATTGAAAAA
>JAAAKL020009050.1:0-15397 GCA_010016065.2 Carybdea cf. marsupialis auct. non (Linnaeus, 1758)
CTACTACTACTGCCGCTAGTACTACTACTTCTACTACTACTACTACTACTACTATTACTACTACTACTAATATAATGAGTATTGCTACTACTACTACTACTACTACTACCACTACTACTACTACTACTACTACTACTACTACGTGTATTGCTACTACACTACTACTACTACTACTACTAATATAATGTGTATTGCTACTACTACTACTACTACTACTACTACTACTACTACTACTGCCGCTAGTACTACTACTTCTACTACTACTACTACTACTACTATTACTACTACTACTAATATAATGTGTATTGCTACTACTACTACTACTACTACTACTACTGCCGCTAGTACTACTACTTCTACTACTACTACTACTATTACTACTACTACTACTACTACTGCCGCTACTACTGCCGCTACTATTACTACTACTACTACTACTACTACTACTACTACCACTACTTTTACCACTGCTTCTTCTTCTTTTACTACTACTACTACTACTACTACTACTACTACTACTACTACTACTACTACTACTTCTACTACTACGACGACTACTACTACTGCTACTACTACTACTACAATTAGTACTTCTCGTACTACTACTACTACTCTGGTACTCCTACTGCTACTACTACTTCTACTACAACTGCCGCTACTATTGCTGCTACTAATACTACTACTACATCTACTTTCACTCGTACTACAAGTATTACTTTTGCTTCTGCTTATACCCTGTATGGTTGGTAATCAAAAGAAAGCATTATTTTACAGTGCACGTGTGTAATTCGATCGTTTTGCGATGGCGCTTTGGACTGCAAATATAGTTTTTTATGTCCTTATGTTAATGCTGTCCTTGAAAGTTTTTATTTTTACTCGATCTTCAACTAGTCATAGGATGGAGTTAATAATCAGCTTACGTTTTCTTATTGCTCAGAGAAAAAAGCCACCAGTGTATGTCGGGAACGCTGCCGCTCAGGCACTGTTACATCAAGATTGGCTAATTTTATTGTAAGCAGGGAGCATAAATTAGTTTGCAGGTTTCATGATGCCCTCTGTTTATTTCTTGCTGATGGTTTTAAGACAATAACTACATCATCTATATATACTAACACACCCATGGAATTTTCATTTCTGACAAATACAACTAGTAAAGCAGCTGTGTTTTGTGGGCATTGTAATTCTTGTCTCCCATTTTGCTCAATTTGTACAATGCGATGCAATTTGAAACGTGTGCGTTTGTAAACGTATCCTCTTCACCAAATTTCGTTTCGTGCTCTACTGTAAGCCGGTGTACAATTACCTTACACGTGATGGTTATGAGAAGACCCAAAAGCTACTCTTCGTTGAACACAGTTTAAAATGGTCTAGTTCTCCCCTCCTTTGAGGTTTTTTAAACTGGAGTTTGGATATTACTCTGTAAACCTTGCTACGTTTTACCTTTGATCACAGTGGCGCGTGGAATACATCAAAACAGTCATATCTGACAACTTGAATTCTTCGACATCCACGTGTTTGTAGTAGGTTTCTGTTGTGAAAATGGATTGTAAATTCTGGAAATACATCAGCACCGAGCCTTTTATGCTCATTGGAGCAATGATATTCAGCATCCACCAAATGACATTGACTCAGTTACTGATTTCCAATGGATGCCATCGAAAATTTAACAGCACTGTATGCAATAATTTGGGAAAATTCTTGAAGCAAGAGAACGATATCCAGCAAGATGGTGCAATCTGGATGGCTATTATAACTAGCACTTCTCTTGCAGTGGGATTTATAGCTTTGTTGGGCCTGGGACGCCTTGCTGATAAATCGAAGAAGACACGTCTGATGCTATTGACTCCGATCTTTTCTGGAGCGCAGAGTGTAATCTATTTCTGCATATCGTACTTTATGAGTTCATTTTCGCCGTCGTATTTATTAATAGGAGCTGTTATGAGTGGCATCTATGGGGAGTTGCAGGGCATCATCATGCTAGCAGCAGCATTTCTTGCAAATATTACTGACGATGGCTCCCGTACTTTGAGATTCAACATGCTAGCCATGTCCATATACTTTGGATTTATCCTCAGTGGTGTTCCGACAGGACTGTTGTTGAAAGCGTTTGGTTATCCGTCTGTATTTATTTTCACATTCTGCCTAAATGTGTTAAACCTGCTCTTCGTTCGACTTTACTTATGGTATCAAGAACCAGACGCAGTAGAAGAAGTAGCATCAACGACAGAGAATGACACATCAATCTATATGACAACGAGCGAATCTAGTCTTCTCATGTCTCATGCTCGATGGTACACTTGTAAACACCTTGGACGTCTTAAGGATACTGTGGCGGTTTTGTTTCATGCTCGCATCAGAGCACCAATGATTCTTATAATGTTTGTGTTCTGCCTGGCACTGATGAACATAGTACCAGAGACAATTATACAAGTATTTTACTTAAAGAGGTATCCTTTTAATTTCAATGCGGTGGAGATTGGAGAGCTCGTCACAATTCAGAACGTCATAAGAGCAATAAGTGCATCTGTTTTGAATGTTCTGCTTACAGTTAAGCTTAAAGTACCGGATGTTTGGATTGTAGCTTTAACATTTGCATCCCATGTTTTCTATTTCTTGTCTATGGCTCTTACAAAGTCTCGAGTATCAGTCCTTCCTTTACAACTGCTTGGCATAGGTCTTCCATTAACAGCTCCAAGTTTGAGAGCAATGATGAGCAAATTAGTGAGTCCTGCCCATCAGGGAATGGCAATGGCAGCCGCGGAGGTTTTAGATACAAGTGCAGCACTTGTTTCTACAATTGTATTGAATTTGGTCTATTCTCAAAGTGTTAGCCTTGATCCTGCAGTTGCTTTTTATATCTTCACTGGTATAGGCGCATTAAGTTTTTTGCTAATGATAGTATATCGATTTGTTGAGCGTCGAGCACTCTTTCCAGCGGAAGATCGAGTCTTTCTTGTAAACCACAAAGACTAGAAACATACTTTCATAATGTATTTCACTGCAATTGCCACTGTGTTTTATTGGGATCACAACATACTTCTCAGCGTTGATTAGCAAACGCAAAATTCCTCAATTGAAATCAGTAGAATGCTAAAAATTTTATGCACAGAATATAAGCATTTTACTAATGTTACACTGATTTTAAAGATCAGCCCATGACAATACAACTTTGCGTTACACCGTATGTACGTTCTATTTGCACTTTAATAGTAGAACTTCTCGTGTTGATGATGTTATATATTACCATTTGGAGTGTGTTTATTTGTATGAAAAGACTGTTAATGATAAGGATCTTTGTAAAGATGCTTTTTGAAGATGAAGATTTAAATATCTCGTTTCAACTATACTTTTACTTTTACTTTGAATGTTGGATTAACAGTTATTTATATACATATAATTTAATCACAGACAATAGGAATTTCGATTGTCAGTGATTAAATTGCAAAGTACCGAACCCGTGACCCAAGAGGGTACTCTACAAACTGAGCTAGTTGAAGTTGAACTAAGCTGAAAACCTATTACGTTTCTCTAGTGCCTTGTTAGATCTCAAATACACCACCAGTGAGCATCGATATTCAGCTCTTTGCAATGTGTGGGTCACCATGGTTGTATAATAATCAAATAGCGATACCTGTATGTTATATGATATCTCTTGTCACTTGATCATTTGTTATCTCTCGATTGTGCCTATCAAATTATAGTGATTAGACTAGTTTTGAAAGTTGATGATAATATTAAATAAAAATGACCATATTAGTAGTGGGATTAGACGCGGTTGGCGACACCCCTCATTCCTGTCACAATTTTCATTGATCTATTTTTAAGCGGTCACAAGTGACAGCAAAACCTTAACCGGTGTTCTATAATATATCTACATGCATTTCAGTTAGAACTAAAATTTTCATATTGCCCTTAAATAATATAGTTTGGAAATATTAGGAGACTTGGGTGGTTTTCTAACGTGTCCTTAGAAGTCATCGTTAGGGGCACTCAACGTTCTCTTGGCGGTCATACCATAATCAAAAAGGGGCAAGGTACGTTTCATTAACTTTTTTACATACAAAACAATTTGTATCATATCAAATCAGTAACTTAAGATTGAAGTCACTCGGTGTCATAAACTTTAGGAGACTTTATGACTTACCAAATTAAGCACTTCACGTCTTTCAGCAATTCTGTCCTTAACAAGCACTCTGCCTTTTTATGACAGCATCATACAAGGTTTATTACAGCCATTATACAACGTGACCAAGTTCTTTTTACCACGAGATCGAGGCAATCTACGGAAACTTGCGAAAGATTATCTAGAACAACCGCTGAAGTAACGAATGTCACAAATGGAATCTTTCCTGGAAAGATGACCAGATAAATGCAATAGTTTCAAAAACCAGTACGCTCAAAATTTCTTTTTCTGGTTTATAATTTCGTTTCCCGTTGAAAACGCCTTTGTATAATATGTTGATCTTGATCACCTGAGAAAGTAGAGCAGATTATAGAGTTATAGAGCCAATAAATAGACTTACCACTTACACACATATATTGTTTTGTCATTGACATACAGGATGGGCGGGAAAGGGGCCCACAGAACATACGCGCAAAACTTTCCGCTAAAAGTCCCAGGAGTAAATAGAAATAGTGTGCTTTGTCTGTTCAAGTACTCGATAAATATTGTAGCGCTACGTCGATTCCACCTTATATTCACTAATTTTATGCAGGGCAATCAGGAGGCAATGAACTTTTTCCGAAGTATGATTACGTATGAATCAACTGTTAATGACCGTAAATGCGATGCTACGTTTATTGTATAACCTTTCTTTGGAAATAAGGTCCATTCCATCCTTCAGTGTTTTCAACTGTCTTTCTGTCTCACCCACTTACACAGGGCCTGTGTCAAGTTAATTGGAATCCTTAAGAGCGATGAAGAAAGCATTTTGCTTTTTGTGTACACTTCATGGAAAACCTGCCAAAGAAGATCTATTGATCCATTTTAGTCGATCGAAGCGTTGCGCGGGGACATCAGTTAAAAGAACTGCGTTATTAGTGAACTTTGTTGTATGATTTAGTTTATTAAAATTCTAACCTTCCATAGTACGACGATAGATAGGATTCTAGAGGGAAAGTAAACGGATATAATCCATATTGGGCTTAGAATTAGAGATAGGTGAAAGTTGATTACTTGCACTGGGGTAGGTCTTTGAGTGCGTATATAAGGCAGGGCGTACTTGGTAAGAGAACGTGCTATCAGCGTCTCCCATAAATCAGGTAGTACCTTGTGTAGATGTAGAAGCAGGGGAAGACAACCAGGCCCATAGCTGGCAGCATGTTGCAGGGAGGAGCACAGTCCCTGTATTTTGTAATAACTTCTATCACGGAAGACTCACCTAATGCACAAGTTGATTTAAAATCGATTACCAGAAGTCGAGTAACCATCGGACGCAAATACTCTGTCACATTTTCCCTCAATAAACCAATGCCCCTACAAACTTGATCGTTCAGATGGTAGTGCCCCGCAGCTACGGGCCTGAAGACAACGATTGACATACTTGACCTGCATACGCAAATGGAAGAGCAGATTACAGGACAATATTAAGGAGATGTGAAAGAGTAGGCATTCACGAGGAAAGGAAAAGAGAGATGTTGTGGAAAGCCATGATAACCGAAGCTCTGAAAGGATATGGGATACATTTTATAGAAAAATGTATTTACTGCTTCAAAATAGAAACTTATGTCATAATCCATGAGTACTTTGCAAACATTGCTATTAAAGGCAAATGAAGTAAGAGTATTGGATTGCTTACTCAACAATCAGTGTAATTTTTCAATTCATTCTTTTGTTGAATGAAACAATAGTTTCGCCATTTGAGACAAGTAAGCTCCCTCCCCTCCAATAATCTGCTGAATGTCCACTTCACTCCATCCTACATCTAAAATGATGGAAGATCTAGTATTTATATTCAATGGCTGTGTGAGTACGTCACACGAGGCACCATTGTCCGATTTCTACCTTCCCTAAAGGATTTTTAACTTGGAGGCAGTTTGATTGTTTTTAATATTTGCCTCTGTGAACATATGCGATGGGAAAGTGTGACGTCACGACTTTGAAAATTTTTGAATTACGGGGAAAAAACTGAATTTTCATGTTACCGTATTAGTGAGAACACCAATGGCCAAAATTGAGAGTGATGCCCTTCCCAACACGGATATATCAGGTTTCAAAGTTTTGAATCTCTCTAACAAAACCCTATTATTTAACGCTGGTTCTTAAGGAACCAAGGAATATCAACATAGTTTTGACCAGAGATTTTTGAGATTCAAACGCCTCTAGTTTAAATACTATATACAATACAGGTCTGGTATTTTGGGAAGGAGCCTAATCCAGGATTGCTTTGTGATATCTGGAGTCAAATCGTGCTGTTTCTAAAATTTTTGATTTGTGACGTCATCACTTTCCCTCCGCATAAATAGCTTGGTGGTGGTGAGAATTCGGGGTCGACTTCCAGGATTGTCGACTTTACTACTCCACAATTAAATGCAGTGGCAAAGTCAGCGTTTCCGGTGTGGGCTATCCTATGCCCGACAATCCGGCAAGTTGATACCAACACCTAATTATTAGAAAATATCATATACATATGTAATAGGGATACCGCGAAACGTGACCAGAACCAAAATATGGATTAAAAAAGCGAAAAGAGAAAGTACCACGGTCATAGCTAATAATGAAAATCATTATTGTATCATGTTTCATAACAGGGCAAATATTATTACATTAAACACTTACCGACTTCCAACTAAAAGAAGAGTTGATAACATTTGATCACAGTTTCAGAATAATAATCTCTGAGTTGAGTTATACTGAAAAAAAGAGGAGGTTCTGTATTACAGAAGTTCTTCGTTGCCTTATTACAGAGTAGTTTATGGGGGGGGGGGTGCAAGGCAACCAAGGTAAGTTTTAATTAAGAGCTATTGTAAAAGAATTGAAAGGCTTCCTATGATTGTTTTGTTTTGATAAAGGAGTGATTTTCTCATTTTGAGAGTGTTTCACGCAACAAGATAAGTAAGGCCCCTGCTTATCAGGGGCTTTTAGTAAGTCACCTTTACAAGGGTACCATACTTTGGTTGTGTTTATATTTTGAAAACGAGGTTCCGTTTACACTCGTGATGGTAACTGAAACCAAGTCATGTTGCAATTAACAAGCTCCTATTTATTCTTGATTACTTCCCACAACACCAAATTTCGTAAGTCATAGTTTTTCCTCGAAAGAGATTCTGCACCCAGTTTACAAGTAGAAATTCAGAAGACGAAGAAGAAAGGAAAGTGCGAACGAACTGGTAAGTATGCCCTATAGATGGATGTATCAGCGGAGCACGCCTTTCGAGTCTTCCGTTATGTTTGCTAGGTTTGATGCGTGTAAATTACAAAATCAGGCGAGAAGCTCATTCACGATAAATTCGAAGCTAAGTATTTGGTTCTGAAAGACACAATTATTGGTTTATTCCTGCTATACGTTTGTATCGTCATGAACCTTTACGTTTCTAGGATAGGCCTAGTCAGTACTACTGCCGGTACCATTGCCAGTGCAGTAGTTTTGCTACACTCGGTTGACTTTTAGTTGGAAGAGATGAAGCACATTTACTAGACCAATTTTTGCGGTACGGTACATGAATAACATCCTCTTATCCTATAAATTTGAGTAAGCTAACGTCTGTCGAAATGAGCAACTTCATGCCCGTCCCCTCCCCTTAACTACAAGGCAGCAATAGACACTCCATCATTGATTGATTGGGTTATATGTGTTTAGTTCACTTATTAACTCCTCATCTGTAGCAAAGGTGCCGCAAGCAAAAAGACTTAGGCAGTGCAGATCTGCCCCCAAATTTTAAGTCATAACCTCGCCAGCAGCTTCAAGGAAAAGCGTGCTTATTCCCCCAAAGCTTGACGGAGCTCCCTGAAGCTGAGTGAAATTCCCAGCAGCTTAATAAGCCCATATTCCTAAAGTTTGCTGCCAATGGTAGTCGGTGAAAAATCTCTGGAATAAATATTGGCAAGGAAGACATTCCTACGAAAAAGTGCTTACCAAATGTTCTCCTAGGAAAATACCTTCAGAAAATATCCTTCTGTTGAAAGATCCCCAAGGTAAAAAATCGAAATATTCTAGCTCTGCTTTGTTTATGTAAAGCATATACATACATATGCTTTATATATATATATATGAATGGCTAGCTTGTGCATAGCTTTATAATTACTGTCTTTGCAAGTATGTGTTGATTGGAGTTGGTAAAGGGCCACCTTAAACTTCAGTATTGACAGGCTTCTCTATAGCTTTGGGGTTAAGCCTTACTCAAAGCCTCCATGTAGACCACCTGGATCTTCTAGTAAAGCAAGTCAGAGGGAAAACATTAGAAATATACTTTTCTCATTCACTCCAACAATGCTCCAACACTTCATCAAAAGTTATTAGTTGGCTTGTGCAACTGGTATGTCATAAACCCTTTTGCAGCTCAAACTGGACGCCCATTAACTGATTTTTCCTCTTTCACTATTCATGGGTTTTTAATTGCTATTAGTAAAATAGTGGTGGTAACAGGGGCTGGGCAATGGTTATGCAAATGGAGAGGGGGTAGATAAGTTGCGTGTATCTGCACCAGGCACCATCATAGTTGGCGAAAGTTTGATATTTCTGAGTACTTGAATGTAGGACATCATTTCTGAAGTGATTTTGAGCCTCAGTATCTGTCAGACAGCATTACAAAATGTTAGCAAGGAGGCTTAAAAATTCAAAGCATAAAAGCTGTGTATGATGCTTTATTCACAAGCTAAGAAAGGTGTATCAGATTTTGTGTCACATATTAAGGTTTGTAAAATACTTATCGTCTCCTTCAGCAAAGGTGACTGAAGACAGCTTTGAATTACTTAATTTGCAGATCATTTTCTGGAAGTATACCAAACTAATATATGCAATTTTGGTATTTTTCAATAAATTCATTGACAACATTAACCAAAAACATGTTGTGCAAAAGATCAATGAACTTTTTCTCTTTTTTTCTCTCAGCTCAGAGTGCCAAAATGACAATTAGCATGTGTGCTGTGTTAACTTTGGTAGCTATTTTATGAAGGTCATTGGTGTTAATTGATGGTATTCAGTATCTACAGTGTTTGCCTTGTCAATCAAACAACAGCAATTAACTGATCACACTACTGAACAAGAAGATTTTGGGGTAATATTTTCTTGCCTCCTAAGTGTCCATCAAGCAAAGCCAGATTTAAATAGGTCACAGTCAGAATCTTGTACTTTTCATACGTCTTTTGAAGACAATATTGGTTCAGTTTTACAAGATATTCCTAACAATGTAGCTGAGAATGGGAGATACAGGAGCAGGAGCTATTGATGCCAATTTCATATTATTAATGAATGAGGGTTGACAATGACTAGTTTACCATGCATCAAAGTGACTTGCCAATGAATGTTAAACTGAAAGGGGCTATTTTATAACTATGTGCTTTTTGTAAATAAAATAATCATCAAGTTAGTGCCAGTTAAGGTGTTCTTGCATATCAAAGGAACTTGAAGGTAAATTAGTACTGGTAATTAACTAGCAGGAAATCTTTAATTATTGCCGTTGTTATGGTATTGGTATCCTACATTTCATTGAAAGGCTCTGAACTCCCTCAGGCTTCCAATAGAGCCATTGGCCTCTTAAAATAGTTTTGATTAGTGTTCTATTTTGATATTCTTATGGCTCACTGACATAGGCATAGGCAGGTGAGATTTTGTTCATGGTGTAAAGAGTAGGTTATGCTGTAAATATTTTTTTTATGAGCAGAAGCCTTAATTCATAACACAAATAAGCTTACTTACAGCATTGTTTTTGTTAGAAATTCTATCAAATTATTTGTGAAAATAGCACAAATTGTCCTCATTTTTGTATCTTGGCCCAATATGTGTCCCACACAAATATGTGTCCCACACAAATATGTGTCCGGACACATAACCTGTTCAAAAAATAGAGGACAAACTCCCAAGGCTGTTCCGATAGTATTATACTGTATTTATTGTGCATTTTTGAGAAGTTTCAGAGTTTTATTCATTCTTAACATCATGCCATTGTTGTCAGATGGCCTCTCTATTTATTTCTTCATACACTAGACCAGGGATGGGCAACTTCTATAATAAAGAGGGCCAGATTTTCTCACCACCACCATCCGGGGGCCACATGACCACGCACTTCAACTAATCAATTATGGGAGAAGATACAGTAGAATTTTAAATAACAGCATTTTTTATATGCTTATGTCTGTATGTTTATTGAACCATCATACATAATTTTGACATAGAAATGCATTTTTATCATAACTCATTCTGTTATGCTACAAACACAAGTGTGTTTTAAAAGAAACAAAGTGCCAAGGTCTCACTTTAAAGTGGCCAAAAAACCAAAAACAGCCCAGTTAACAACTAATTAGAAACTAAATGTTCTAGGGGCCGCACTGAGGCACAGTTGCCCATCCCTGTGACTAGACGATCGTGTGCTTTTTGCATCCACTTGCTGTCACTCATCTCATCATCTCACCACCTCATTCCCTCATTCCCTCATTCCCTCATTCCTTCATTTCACGCTAGTTCCTTTTATTAAGCTTATGACGACGCTACGTTATTATGCAGTTTGAGATTAATGTTTTGTAACCCTTTCACTCGTATGGTTGGGTTTCATGGTTGGTTACTCAGTTCCTTGGCAGTTAACATAATAACAAGTTTACTAAACAAACTAACTTGCATATAAAAGGAAGATCATTGTCATTTTGCATAATTTGACTCAAACTTTATCCTTTTAAAATATTTGCACTGTCTATATCAAGGATAGATTGCATTGATGAGGAAGTTTTCTTCTTTTTTTCAATGAGCGTGGTTGCAGGTGTAAACGTAATAATACACAAACCCTACCTGCCTAATCCAGACACTTGTTGTCAGCAGCTGAGATTTGCTATTCTGTTGAAATAAGCATAGAACAGAGAATCATTACTGAGTTAGCAAAACATCCACTTGATTTATCGATTATTGATGTATCGAATTTCATCTAGCATATATAACGTAGAGAATAGCTTAACACTAGAGCAAAATACACATTCCTTGATTGTACATTGTATTGTCACGATCATTGTAATATCAACAAAGCATAGTGCCTTTTTAGATCAATATCTGTCTAATTCAGTAGCGTGTTATTTGTTATATCATAGAAACAACTTAAAAGCGTCCTCTTATCATGGAGTACCTCAAGGTGACTTCATATCGTTAATATTAGCTCTGACGTTTGACATGCGACGTGTGACTAGTGACTTGTGCCGTTTGACATGTGCCGTGTTACATGTGCCTTGTGACATGTGCCTTTTGACATGTGCCTTGTGACATGTGCCTTGTGACATGTGCCGTGTTACATGTGCCATGTGACATTGTACGTGAGACACTATAGCTCAGATCGAGCAAGAGGTCCATAGCTTTTAGATTTTTCCAAGCTTGCAATGAATGAAATTAAAATATGACACAAATGAGTTGTAATATCAAGAAAGATTTTAAAAATAAGGCAGTTTTAATTTAGCATATTTCCAAACCATATAAGAAGCGTTTGTTTCGGTATGTTTGCTTCTCTACAGATCAAACTTCTTTCTGTCCCATAGTAACTGATCAGAAATTGATAACAGCTGACGTATTCTTTCAAAATGATTATCCCAATAGTTACAAAGGTTCTAAAGATCCTTGCAATTCTCTTTACGTCTTCTAATATTTTAAAAACATTTTGGGTACAATCTAACGTTATCCATTACAAAGAATTTTGGCTTATACTTAAATTTATAGTTCTTGGAAAGAAAATTCTTATAAGACAAGTAAAAAAAGTCAAATTACAGATAATAGAATATAATAGATACTTTTAAAAATAGCTACATTTTGCATCAGCCGATTGGAACACTGATACTGAAATTCAGATCCAGATTCCGAAATTTTAGATACTTTGTCTGATACCCTCATAGGACGTAGATCGGTTCAGATATAAATACTCATTTTGAGATTTCGGTATACGCTCTCCTATAGAACGTAGGAAATTTCTGAAAATGGCTACGTTTTTAACTTTCAAGTGTAAATATCGGCACTCATGACTGATATTTGCTAGTTATTGTTCTATACCGGTTCGTACATGTAGAAAATTTCAGCCTTAAACTAAAATTCTAATTTGGTGCTAACGCTAGGGTATTTTGGTTTTTATTTCACAATTGAATAGTTTGGTAGAAATACACTTGGACAGGAGGTGGTAATATAAATCTAATTACTTAGAGCAGTTTTTAGTTGAAATATTGTCCAAAATAAGTAAGTAATGAATATGTATTAAGTCTGGGGTTTATATTACCCTACCAAAGGACAGTCGAATAAAATATATTTCGTATTTAAAAAATAGAATGAATGAAAGAAAGAAAGAAATAGAAAGAATTCGTATTTAAAAAATAGCATGGCCGTTATCAGATTGCGAGTTTTTTGTGCTTTCCTTTCTTAAATTCGTAATAGATGATGGAAATAGTATCTTTTATATACTAAAACGATAGTTTTAACATCATCGACGTACAAGTTTGGTGATTGCACAGGTTAAAGGTATCATATACGACTAAAACTTTGGTAGTATTCATAACAGAGACGAAGTGTCGGTACAGATATGCTTTAGATATGACCTGTACGTCAACGACTGCATCACCTTCCTGTACAAAGACAGCCGATTACATAGGCAGTACTTTCGTTATCTTCGTATGTCTGTGGAACCTGATTGCGAGAAAAGTTTAATATTTCTCCTGAATTCTTTATGTATTTTACTTTAATAAATAGCTATCCATTAATGGCATCTTCTGCTTCATTTTACAAATTCATAGTATTGATGCCTGGCAGAGTAACTCTTACAGTCCATGTTTATATTGAAGATATGTATGCTAGCGTGATATTTCTACACATCATCTATTATTTATATCTTCAGTTATATTCTGTAATTAGTTAGGTGAAGACCGTGGCAGTGTAGTCGAGATCATTACTTTGAAAACCACCGTCAGGGCCTTGATTCCAGACATGGGAAGCTTTGACAACTTCACATTGCCCACCCAGATCATGTGAAGGGGAATTGAGGAGTTAAAACCGTCATCCCGTTGAAAGAGTCGTGTATACGTGTGATGTCCCAGCCTTGTCATATTGTGTCGCCCAAAATTAGTAGATTGAACAGTTAAGCGTTCACACGTTAAATCCACATGACATGATTTTGAGGCATAGATAGTTGGTAAGTATTTGTAAATTTGATAAACATGTACTACTGATGTGCTTCGTTGTAAGATTTCCAGTTTGATAGAAGTAGGCAAAGTCGCAAGAAAGGAATATCTGGTCTCCCCTATCGGATCTGTTGTGGGGTTCTCCAGCGTTCAGTAAAGAACGGAAAATCAACCTTTGATTTACCCTTCTTGGTAAGTACTTCAGTCTTCAAGCTGAAATCATTGAACTAAGGAATTCTCATCATGGTAATTGGCAAACAAAGATCGATTTAAGATAAAATACAAGCAGGGGACAAGAACACGTCGTGCCTATTTTTAATTATTAAACAGCACAGCATGAAGATCAACTGGAGTCTGATTGAAACAAACTGCCTTTAAACATTCAAAGTAATAGCTTCGTATTCCTAAAAATAATGCTTAATCAGAAACGCTTTTTCAATAAAAGAGAGTAAAAGAAATATGTGAAGAAATCAATTTTAAGGTCGTGCTCATAATTTAAGGAACACCTGTCTATAAACTTGTTCATTGGCAACATGGCGCTTTTAAATTTTCTCTGCTGTGGTCAGTCCCTCTAAAGATATAACTCGCGTAAAATCACAAAATGGATTCTAACAATGTATTTACTTTTGATGTTACGGAAGAAGTATAGCCGACTCTTCTTGAAAATCAGAACAGCAGCTGTACAGTAGAACGACTGACGTTTTCCATCCCTCATGACGTACGGACGAAATATTTCTGATATTCATGCAAAATTAAAAAAGCACTACGTTTTGACTCTCTGATACGACAACTCTGTATGTAATTTATATGAGATCCTTCACCGGGAAAGTTAGCTGTGGCTTTTACTACTTCAAGTCACCGTTTACCAATAAGCGAGATAATACAATATGAAACCCTCGACAGCAAAACGTCTCCTGTGTAAAGTAGGTGCTATTGGAATTTGAGAGATACTAGTAAATATTGGGCGAGAAAGCTTTTACCAAGGCCAACCGTCCATATTTCAAAGGTGCTAATATAAGTTCAAATACGTTTTATCCGTACTAGTGAAGTAAAGCGTTGGCAGTGGCTTGACGAATATCTGATTTTATTTTCTGATTTTTTTTACAAGCTAAGCAAATGACACGATAACGTTTTAGTTCTTGGATGAAAGAACACCTCGTTTACTGAAACGATGAGTTTTCAACTATGTGATACCTTTGATAAGAAAGCGAAAAGTTCTAAGAAGAGAGTGTGAAAATACATAACACCTTTCGCAGGTGTTTTGCTTTTGATAAGGTAGAAAAGCAAATTCCTTACGAGCTTTTAAGTTCTTCCTCATGCACTGATCACTGCTTTGCTGCAACAGAACTTTCTACCTGAAAGCACGTAAGCAATCAACGCATGCGTATTGAAGGGCAGAGAGTGCTATCCTATGAACAGGCTTCTACCACTTAAAGTTGGTATTGTTTACTTCTCTTGCTCTTTTTGCAAAGCATCTGTTACTTTGTATATTAATGCTGTGCGTTTATTCATAATTTCAGTTTGTAACATGTAGTTTTAAAAGAGTAACTAAAAGTTACATTGTAACACTAAAATCACTTTGAGCATTCGACTTCGCGTACTTGGCTGCTACGTCACTCCTATTCTCACAAATGGAGGCGAATCATGGATCATCTCAGAGAGAATGAAGAAACGACTTGAGGCAACTGAAATGTAGTTTTTAAGGCGTATGATGAAAATACCTTGGACAGAAAAAGTAGCTAATGTGAAAGTACTGGAGAAGATAGAAGGCTTTTTCATACAATCAGAAAGCGGCAACTTGAATTCTTTCAACACATTATAAGGAAAGAGAAAATTGAACATCTGACAATAGCCGTGATGATTGAAGGAAAAAAAGATCGTGGAAGGCAGAGAATCACCAATGCTAAGCACTACTGTAGTTGTAAAAAATGCAGTGACCATACGGTGGGGACGAGACCTGAAGGGCCCACTCACGAAGCTGAGGGGGGGGGCCCTTGGGAAAAATTTTCAGCTTGTTCCGCCCCCCCCCCCCCCCCTGGAGAGTGTGATAAACAATAGGATTTCATATAAAAAGCTTATTCCGCTTGTCACATAGATTGTTCAAGT
>JAAAKL020009051.1:1285-15392 GCA_010016065.2 Carybdea cf. marsupialis auct. non (Linnaeus, 1758)
CTTTTAGGAGACCTACACCAAATTTTTTTTTTTTCTTTTTGGGGGAATCCAAATACTTACGGCCTTGGTAACCCCTTATCTTCACCTTTTTTTGTGTCCCCCCCCCCCCCCCCCCCCTAACTTTTTGCTTCTTACTACTATAAATCCTCTAGCTCCTTACCATATGCTAGTGTTTTGACCTTGTTACGAGCGTTGACTGTAAAAAATATTAAATAGTGGTGGTTGACCTTCTTGACCCCTAGAAGTACGGATGTGTTAATCTGTGTATCCCAACGGGTAATGTAATTCCTAATCTGTCACTTACTCTCAGCAATCAAAAAAAACCCCCAGATCGACATCAGCTGTCATCTAAATTATTTTAATCTACCGTACATTCCCATCAGGAAATGATTGTCAGAAGTCTCACTCCCTTTCTATGCATGAACATGCATAATGGGTACAATTTTGTTATATGGGTACATATATCCTTAAGCAAAAGGACTCCATACAGTACGCGAATTTCCAGTCTTTGAAACTCGGTGCAAACTCATTATCGCAGCCGGTTTTTTGCGTGTTTTAGCATTTTCCGATTGAATACAAAGTCGTCCTCTTAGATGGAATGGCTTATCTTTGATCTTAAAGCAGTATCCGAAAGGTAAGCTATGCAGACACCAATGCAGCGCTATCTATATGATTTAGTTACCCTTAGCAAGGATTTTCTGGTCAGTGACCACTAACCCGCTGCCCCGTTATATCTCATTGATTTTTGTCTTCAATTTTATTGTAGAGTCAACGGAAGCAGGCGTTTCTTGCACTTGCATTTGTCAACAGGTGAGATGTAATATTCAGTTGCACTAGAAAGTAGGATTTATTAGGGTTTAATTTATTAATGGCATTTTTCATCTGTATTTTCTGTGTTTCTACTTAGGTTTTGTATTTTGTCAGCCCCTCTAATTGCTTCTTAACGTAACCTGCTGTTTAAATTACATCGTTGAGGATTGAGTACATTTTAAGCTACTATCGGGTGCTTTTAGTTCCGTTCAACAGAGATGAAATCTGCCACGGACAATCTTTTAATATCTTCTTTCCTTAATATCCAGGTTTCTGCCAGTACAGTGTCTTCACTAGCACTTTTTGAAATCCCATTTTCAATTTTTTAGTTAGTGATTCCCTCCTTTTTACAAATACCTGCTTTCCCATGGGAATCCTAGCTCTAATTTCATTCACACATTTTCCTTCTTCTGTAATCAACACTCCTTAATATCGGAATGTTCTATCTTGCTCAAGTTCTTCCCCAATTACTCTGATATTTATATTGCCACTTTCATATATTGACACCTTCATCACCTTTGTCTTGACCGTACCATAGAGAAAGAGGCAAAACCTAAATTGAGGGACATTAACTATATTTGTTGCGTGTTTTGAAATACTACAACAATAGAAATGGAACAAAAGTTATTTCGTTTCTGTGTTACGTAAAGCTGTTATGGTATACACAAATCAGACCCCTTGTAGTATTAAGGGACAGTGCGGGTGCTGCAGTTTTTTAATAGAACAAGTTTCAGGTGAGGTCTCTTGCTCTGTTTAAACGCACCTAAATACGTTCTAAATCAATGGTTCCCAACCTATTTAAAACCAAGGACCCCATTTACTAACTTCAGAAGGCTTTACAATCCCATAGAAGAACTGTTCTCGTACAGGAGATCTAATAACTCCTCCCTTCGTTCCATCTTTAGCCCCAGGGGACAGGTTTTAGTCAGTAGCTTCTCCTGAAAACGGAGCACCTCAGACTCGCTTGATACTTTCTGGGTAAAATCATTTTATTTTGTGCATTTTATCCATAAAACTAAGATATATACCAACAGACATGTAGTGTTTGATATCCTCTTCCTACGTAAAAAGTTATAGGCACTTACTGAATCAAAAGTCGTATGCATTTGCAAGGACGAGAGAAACTCGAGAAAGAGTGTTACTTTGTTTGGGGGAGCTTTTTCATGGGCGTACTTTTTGTTTTGACTTTGTGACTAATTAGAAACCAATGAATCTATGTCATTCGGCGTTTTGCGACCCCACCATATAGACGCCGCGACCCCGTGTGGGGTCGTGACCCACAGGCTGGGAACCACTGTTTTAAATACTCATAACCTGAACTCTTTTCAAGAATTGTATGGACTGTAATAAACACTGGCCTTTGATAAGCGTTTGTAGACAGTTCAAGAGGAAATAGGCAGCGTGCAGCATTCACTCGAAAATATGATTGTAGGCATCTCGTGATAGTTTATAAAAATGAAAAGGGATATTTGTTCTTTTACCAAGTGTTATTAGAACATGGCATGTTATATATTCTGTGTTTATTTTATGATCAGGATACTGTCCCATGGTGACTTAAACACACCCCAAGTGATGACACTTTGTAAAAATTTATGGACTTTATCAAAGAAACATGGACAAGCGGACGAGAAATTTATGGTTAGTATTGGTCTGTAGTACAGGTGTTATGCAGATAAAGTAAACTAGTTATTTACTTCCATGCACCGGAGGGAGGTGTTTGTTTATTGATAATGGAAAATAAAGGGGACATTTATCAAGGAGAGGAGTTGATTTGGGAGGGAGCATTTATTCCAAGTTATATGTCAGCTTTTAAACACAACAGATGTCAATTTCCTATAAACTGTTAACATTTTGAGAAATTGAAAAATGAAAAGTTAACAATCTCTAAACAATTGGCTTGGTAATGGAGATGAAGAAACCTGAGCAATCAAAGTCTGTTTTGAAAACCCTTCTTGGAGACTGCAACCTGTCAGAGGTGAAAGCAATTGCCTGGGGTAGAACTCGTGAAGCAGCTGCTATTAAACAGTATAAATCACTTACAGGATACACAGTCAAACCATCTTGATTTATATATATCTCCAGATGGGATAATAGACGGAAAGAAAATTCTTGATATCTGTAGTGACATCATGTATGGCACTAAACAATTGTAGAACAATTCCAAAGTTTCAATTGTTTATAAGAACGTTTTTATCGTAGGGTACGAGTTATCGGCATATTTATTGATATATTCGGCTCGACTAATGTAGGAAGGAAATGTATGTAACTGATAGCTTGTGTAGATGTAGAGTCCTTAAAATGCTTTTATTATTTGTAGAAACGTCTTTTGTCCTCCTTGGAGAAGAAGGGAAAGAGCAATGCAAGACTCTTGGAATTCTCAGCGACACTGCAGTCACTGTAGAATCAGTACGTTGCATTGGGAAGAATAGCCTATCTTTGAGTCATGTCTTGCAACGTATTGATCCTTTTGTGGAGGTTGCCTCACAGTAGCCGGTGACAATACACGAGGACCATGCATTTATGTCGTTGATATCGGGGGGGCGGGGGGCGGAGTAAGTGGTGCATCGTCCGCGAACTATATAGTTGATTGTACTCTTTGAGGACACAAAGGGGTTAGGAAATCGTGAAACTTTTATCAACGCCACAAAGCTAGCTTACCGTGGTGAATAATCCTACCTATCCAGGATTCTGTCATATATCGTACCCTCATTGGAATTTAATGGCATTGAATAATTCATCTTTGATATTTCTTATGGTTTACATGATTTGATATTTCTTATGGTTTACATGATTTGATATATGTACGCTTTTCAGTAGGTGCGTGAGGGTGATGGATAATTTTCCCGATTCAATAATGAGATTTTCCTCGTTGGGGTGGTCGCTCAAGCCGGGTATTGTACGATCTGAATCATGATCAACCATAGAAAATATTTTACTTAGAAGATAATAAATCAGAAAAATATTTTACTATGTTTGGTGTTAACACAACCGAGTTGGAAACGTGTGTAATTAGAATATCTGGTTCCATAAAATTCGTATGGTGATACAACTGGTAAAATATACAGCGAAAGCGTCTCAATAGAACGAAACTTTAACTGGTAGTTGCTTTGAAATTTGCGATTAATTGATTTTGTACTAATTTTACCATCTGCGCATCAAGTTGCATCAAACTTATACTACCTTTGATAGTTTTATCTTCGATGGAAGGAAATTTGATGACAGAAGCTCTTTTTAGAATGCCCATTATTTTAGCTCAAAATATTTGAAGTTAAGATGAAATAAATGGGTTTACCAAGCATGATGCAGGTTCCTTAATTTCTTGATTTGGTATAAAATTTGCCCACTGAAAGGTTATTAGGAAGACTGAGATATGGGGCAACTCTATGTTTCATAGTGTCTCAAATGGATAATGCTGTTTGAACCGAAAGACATAAAATGCTTGAAATTGCTTTTTGCGATACCATTTAAGTTTTTTATGTATGAGTATTCCTAATAAGGGTAGCATCTTTGCATAAATGTAAAGGTTAAGTTTTGTATTAATTTAGATGCAATGAAAAGTGGTCTCAAAATCATCAATCAGTATCATCTAGTCATACATTGTCTCGTTATTTTGTTTTCCTGTTTTCTCACACTTCTTAAAGCGTACGAGGGTCTTCTTCTTCTTCGGGTGCCATATCAATTGACATCGGCGACCAAGTATCTGTTGTAACACGCCGTGAAAACTTGATGCGACGTTGTAAGGCCGGTTCATTCCTTGATCTGATCAAGGTATGGCTTGGCAAAGATACGTTAACAGTTTCATCACCAAATATTGATGATAATCAGCATAAAGTGCAGGAGAGCAATAGCATATAGTTTGGTGTGTAATCAAAGTGAACGACCTGCCAAAGCAACTCGGTTACTATTTACTACTGTTCCTTGTTTTGTAGCCTGCGTATCCTTTGTTCTTTGTTAGTGTAGTTAGGATCTTCAGCGACTAATTTTTGTTGTAAGTATTGATTTCTTTAATGTTAGGATGTTTAAAGACTTGCTCCTGCGTACTAGTGTAAGCAATGTATGCCATATTTGTACATCAGATGGTATGTGTATTATTATTATTATTATTATTATTATTATTATTTTGACTGTTTGTATTGTAATTGCAGTTTAGGGTACACTGAGTCAGAATGACCACTCTACATATTATAAGCATCAATTGTGAGTTACGAGAATATGTAAATATTGCGTTTTTATATTGTAATGATATCTACTCACCATGGTGTCGCTTGAACCGGGGATATGCACGAGCTTCGCTGAGATAACGTTGATTTACAGTGCCCTTTACATTTCTTTTCTCCTTCTGCCATTAAAGTCTACCTCCACCCAGACAAGTGCACCCTTATTCCTCACAAGCTCCCTTAGAAGAAAGAAGGTCTTCCTGAATAGGCACCTTATGTTTTTTCGTTTGTCAAATCGCCTCTTGCAATAGGTCGTGGCCTGCTCACGGCATTAGTCAGCACATTTCTTGCAGAGGTATGTGAAGATAAGGAATGTCACGATCGGCGGGTCGATGATATCGAGGATGTCGAGTTCATATACGTCGTAGGAAGATGATAAGTACTTGCACTTCTTATGACATGTGTCATAGCACCTCAACTGTCCGCAATTTTAAACAATTTTTAACTCTCTTCGTCAAAGCATATCACAATGATATGCCTCTTATAAATCAATTAATAATAAGGACCTTCATTGTCCGAAAATCGTAATAAGTATCGTAGCACTGAAGTGAGTACATACGATGCTATATTGTTATGAACTCACAGTTTGGATTAGGTTAGGCCACGTAGCATGGTCTCCATGCACTGTTCATTGAAATCGTTACTGGATCCATCCTTTCTTGTAATGGGGTATAATTCAAAGGCATCCAAGTCAACTAAGGGGTCGTGATCTTTAACCTGATAGTTTAGGTGAACATTTATGGGAATATAGTTTTTTGTTGATGACATTCCACATTTTCAGCAGTATTTCTTTGGATGTTATGGTGAGTTATAACTGTGCTTTTGAAGATTTAAAAGGTTTCTCATTTTTCCTATAAACTGGAAACAGAAACGATATGCACAATAAAATACTAATTCCGCTCATTACTAACAGCAGGTCAGGGTAAGAAACTTTGTTCTCGAGCGAGCATGTGTTTGTAAAATATCCCAATAGCCTCTTTGAGTACAAATACCTATGATACGGCGTGCCAATATTTGAGTTAGTTTATGCAAGAGGGAGGTCATTGCTAGAAACTAGCTACTTTGGAGGCCAACAACGTGTTCTTCGTAGCCTAGGGTCGATTACTTTACTCAGGTACTTGCAGAGTACAATATTTGAATATTTGTACAAGGAATCTTCATGACGCAATGTCAGCACTAGACTGCTTTCAACATATTAGTCACATAGGTTTCCGGATCATATCTCAACACGAGGGAAGTCACATTGATGGTCTTCTTTTGGACGACTGTTGTTTTTGGGTCTTTGGATGTGTGATACTTTATAGGCTTCAAATAACATTGCCTCCAGTGACCAAATTATGATTATCATTGCCTACTTCCGTTCGTAGTGTTAAGAACAACAAATGGTGCTCATTTAAACATATAGTTGTATTGCTATTAGGAGGGGTTGCTGTATGTTTTGGTATTGGTATTGATTTTGGTATGAGCATTAACATACAGATGTTTCCATGTAAACCTGTAATGTAGTTTTCTCCACGCATTTTCAATTGAAGATTTTGCTGAAGCTTTCTGCATACTTGTATTTAGGCCCTTAAACTTTCTGATGTATTGTTTCTTGCTGTTAGTATATAACTGCAGGGTTGACATTTGATCAGTCCATGCTATAGATCGAGAGCTCTATTAGTGTTTTGTAGTGTTTGCATAAAAATAACGTATTGAAGAACAGTCATTTCTATACTTTTCTGCAATGTTTTAGTGCAACTGTTTTAACGGAACGAGGCAGCGTTTGTGCCTTTCGTTTGATACCAAGGTACTTTTGCTTATCTTCGTTAATTTAGATGCAATTCGATGTAACAAGGTATGTTCAAGTATAGACAATGAATTAATTACCCGCTCCTAAATGGTTTTTTGGGAGGAGGGCGTAAATTTGGGGTCGTGAAATTCCGTTCTGTTTGAGTATATTCAAACTGCCATTTTCAATATTCCAGATTTTCCAATAAATCGTCTATCCCGCTGAATAATAGAAGATATTTAAGTTTAATACATTAACCGACAGAGCACAGGGTGTCACGGAACTTGATATCTTAAAATGTGTATACTGTAGCTTGTTATCTAGGGGAATAAGATTTGCAAAGTGATGTTGCATTATATTGCTATCCTTCTCAATCTGTAGAGGATACTGCATCACTTCCAATAATTACCACGCCCTAAAGTTTTGGCAAGGCACACATCCTTTGCCAATTCAAAATCTCCCCTGTAATTACAGAGAAGGGAGTACATGTGTATACTTATTTAAGCTTTGAAAGTAGAGACAGTAAGCAGCGCTGCAAAGGCGGTTGATTTTTGCAAAGCATGACGGGTGACAACAATTTTAGGAGAATGGGTAAGAGATTGGGGACGTTTAGACGCGATTCCGCACTTTATATTAAGGAGCCGTTGCTGTTTTTCTCTGATTCGTTTCATAGGATAAAATGGATGTAAGTATTTTGCAGTTTGGTGTTTGTAGGTATTGTGAGTGTTGCTGTTGTATGCAAGCAGCAATTTTGTACATCGCTTTGCGATTATTTAAGAGCAATTGTAATTTAGCTTCAGAGGCAAAGTACACAAGCTTTTTGTATTGTAATGTTTTTTGATGCATTTTAGATATCTTTTTCAACTAAATTTGTGAACTGGGTAGCATTAGCGAGCTGCATATGCAAATTATGAAGATGCTGTATTGATCTCTGAGCCATTTACTCGTTTTGGTACCAACTGGGATATTCTCCGAGCAGGGGACTGAAAAGTAGGATTTTTTCACAGTAGACACACGTCTTTAATGTCTTCTGTTCATTACTCGTTTTTTGAGACGTATGACGTTGGGACATTGAGTTTGGCTCTCAGCCGTAAGTAGGAAGTGTGTTTGCATCGCATATAGAAACGCAAGTAATTCTTTATATTTTTTGATTTGGCACATACCATTTGTAATATGAAATTTCGAATGCTTATGGCAAACACATGCTTTGTACATTTTAGTAGAAACAATTTCTAATGCAAATCGTCTTTGTAAGAGAAGTTGCGCATTCTTATTTCTCTTCTCCTTAAATATTTATTGATGTCTTTTCCGATACTCAGCATTTTACTCACAAATATCTGACAAGTTTTAAAGGCTTAACTTCCCCACCCCACTTTTTCTGGGGCTGTTAAATCCTACATTTTATGGCTATTCTTCCACATCACACCTCGATTCCGCAGATTTTGTCGTTTACCGAAGAGTCCGTCACCGTGTTGAACGATGATAAAGTGAGTTTCTGAAACAACGTACCTCGAAATATGCTACTGATGAATTGAAGAGGACACATTCAATTCAGAGACTAATCCACGCGAGTTTTACGTTAATGCTTAAATTGTTACGCTTGACAGTCACATTTCTACCACCATGCGACTTCAATGGGAGCTATGCACACTGGATTTGACGCAACTCTACGCATGAAACCGTTGATAATCTGCGACTGCATACGCGACACTACTCAAGACACCTACGGTGCGGTGTACACCCTGTCTCTTACAAATGGTCACCTTTTCTTCGGCACCATACCCCTTTGTCCGTGAAGTAATTTTGAAAAGCGCGTCATCAAAATTGGCAGTTGTTACTTATCGTTATGTTACTGTGGAGGGATGCACAATAGAAGACGAAAGATATTTTGAATCTAAAGAATCCGTTTGTGTGTTAAAACGTCAAAATGTGTCACACGTCAAAACCATTAGTATAGAGTATTTTGCAGTGAATAGAGTAAATCGCAACTGCAGGAATCTGATAGTAATTCAGACCTAGGAACCGTTGGAAAAAAGCTTACATTTCATTAAGGGTAGAGGTTCTTGTAAACATTAAGTTTTTCTAGAAATAAGTTTTGCGCAGACACCGCGTGATCCACAAAGGACTTCCATACGTCAACTAACCCCGCAGCAAAAAGAAGCCTATCGATTTTTGAGGAGAGATTACAAATCTTCCTCGAAAGAGAATCTCCCTGTCCATAACAGATTCAATCTGAAATCTCTCCAAAAAAGTTGACAAACTATTTTGGGGTGGAGTTAGTTTAAATATGGAAGTCCTCTCTGGAAAATCTTGGTAATAAGGTAAGCGGGGTGCCCGTTCAAGATCAAAGCTTAAACTGAGATACGCCTATTATTGAATGCCATCATATGTGGTATTGTTTATTTTGTCGTACTATGATGTCTGGTAATCACTTGTTCAAGTTGTATCACATGAAAATGTAGGATAGGGCATTATGTGAGGAGCAAGATGATATGAGTACATTTATATCTGGTTAACCGTACAGTATATGTAACGTGTTGTTACTTTCCAGCGACGATCCTTTTTCTTCGGCAGACTAGTTATACGGTTAACTGTTTATACTAACATCAACTGTGCCACCCTGTTCGTTACAAAGCTGTTCTTCTGTAAGGATATATGTAGCTATTTAAGGGCTTGTAGACTGTGTCTGTTATAGGTTGCTATTTGTTTTTAGCGGTGATAAACTAGAATCGGAAACATTTCTAAAGCCATAGGTTTACCCCAGTCCTGGACTGGAGCGCGTGGGTGTATTTGGATACGTTTCTAACTCAAATCTATAAAGGTTTTCGTGCATATTGTATTAAGAAGAAACAAGTTGAAACAAGTACACATATTTCCTTGAAACAAGTACATACATTTCGATGAAACAAGTACATTTCGTTGAAACACGAACACACATTTCCTAGGAATAGATGCAAGGGGGTCGTCTATTTACGCTTGCCAGGACTACGATGTTGGTAAACTCATTTTGAAATCCGTAATGAAACTTTTTCTAGCTACACTTATGTAAAGCGCTCGAGCAGGTAGTCCTACAGGGGTCTATGTTAACAGACTGTTACCGCATTCCTCAAGAGTCTCTTCGTAGCTCCGCCCTAAAACCAGGTTGGGTGATGACAGTAGCAATTATATTGTAAGTTCAAAAGGGGCGGAGGAAAATTCTAGGAGATATGATACAAGTGAAAAGCACGGATGTCATTATTTTGAGCATTATCTTTCCGAACAGTACGTGCTGAATACTACCCTCGTGATGAGTTGTTATAATATGGGGCGAAATTTAGGACTCATCTGTGGCAGAACCATATTTCCCGGGTTTTTTCTCTGATAGCAAAAGGTATTTTACGGTTTTCACAGATTGGACACATGCACTTCCACATCAGCTTCCGACAGACTGTTATCGGAAAGTAAAAACATGCGAAATTTTTTGCGCTTTTTTTATGCTGCCGATGCCGTAGTGGAAACGGGTACCGCTCTGAATGCAACCCTCGGTTGTCGTTTGTGCACCAAACGCTCGTAAGACACAAGAGCGTGAAATTGCCTAAGTGTTGAAAACATGGAATTGATATGGCAGAGTTGCAATTCAGAAACACGAAAACATATAACCTCTCTTAACTGACAAAAGATGAGTTCTTTAAGGCAGTTTGGAGTACCTTTGTGCATATAAAATCCAGGTACCCCTTCGTTAGTAATTGGAAAAGGAGTCAAACGTCCGCAAAGAATGCTCAAGTTAACGAACTTTTAAACGTCCATGAGTAGTTTATGCTGAATCATAGTTATCTTTCAGTGCTGGTATAGTAAAGGTACATAATGAGCTTCTGAAAACTCATTTCCTTCCCCTGATACCACCTGGGGTCGTTTAGCTTTTTGCAAGCGCTTCATCAAAGATATCTACTGTGACTGTTCTTCATGTTAGCGAAAAGAATTGTGTAAAGAAACTGATGTTCAGCACTGTCAACAACCTTCCTGGTGATTGAGATATCTTACCTGGCTATACAACGGCGTTAACTTGTCCTTGTGAAAACAACCCGCTTGCTAACCAAAAGGTACTGCAAAAATTGTAATACTCGACAGTGCTAAGAGAATGTACTAAGAACTGAAATATAATAACCTACTAAGCGAAACTTTATGCGTCGAAATAATATACTTCAGCCTATTGAAATCTGACAAAGTGGACACCTGGCGATTTTGGCTGAAGGTACGTTAGCGATAATGCTTTTATCTGTCGAGTTTCCAGGGTTTTATAATTGAGTAATTCGTTTAATACTTCACATTCTGCTGTACCTGGTACGCTCAAATGAACCACTGAAATGCAGTAACTACTTCAAATGAATTCCCGACCCTTCTTAACTACTTTTCTACCCTCATTTTAAGAACCCATACTGGAAGCGAAATCTATTTGCTCACGACGTTCCGTTGATAGTGCGCAAAATTTTTACGGTATTACAGTTGGAATGTTCTACGTAACAACGGCATTTTTATACTTAAGATATTGCGAGGAACTTGAACGACCAACTCGCGATATCTGCGTTCTTGTTAGCAAAGAGCGCAACTCGCTACATTTCCTACATACCGCGTAACGCATGTAAGTCACTAAACCTGCAGCGTTCTTACATTTACAATAAGCACACGAAATTACAATCTTGTGTAGCTCGCAACAATTATTTCATAACTAGTGATGTTTTTATGAGGTTGAATTAGAAATCTTCGAATATAACTTCTCCAACCCTAACATTTACACTTATATAAAGAACGTACAAAACCCATTACATTAGTAACGAAATATGCGATGTTAGTAACGTACAACCTTTGCGATCTCTCATTGTACCTCCTGATTAGCAGAGAGGAATAAGCCTCGTTTGAGGGCAGGATAGCAAAAATTTGGTCTATAGACACTGTAGCATGCTCTCCTCCACGGAAATCTTTAGTAAAAGGCGAAAGATTTGTTCGCTGCTGAAGGAAAGCTTCATATCAGGTATGACAGCTCCTAGTAGAAAGTCTCGACTTCTAGGGTAGTAGCTAGCTACTTATCAAGATGTCAAGTTATCCCTTTTATACTTCAGCTACCTTTCTGTGCCTATTACATGGGGGCAATATAGACGGGGGTTCATGGTTTAATAGAGTCTTGTTTTAACGCAAATCATGCTTGCCCTATGGGAAGGTATTTGCATTTATGGGCAGATATTTTAGTCGTATTTGGTAGATCAACTGGTTTCACCAACAAATTGGGGATTTATCACGTTGTAAGTGCTCCTCCTGCCCGTGCATTTTAGCCAATGTTCCTTTTTACCACACGCTTACTCAAATAGTATTGTCGGGAAGAATGTGCTCTTGAATATTCGAAATGTGAATGATAGTAGTGCATGGTGTATAATCACATATCAACGTGCTGATTTAGATCGATCTGTCGACCGTGGCACGCAAATCTTACAGACACCCAAAAATTATATTGAAGCAAATTTTATTAAAAATAAGGGGGAAATTATGGAGGTTGACTTAATATTCATGAAACAAATCGGTTTAAATAATATCAGAAGCAATGAAGAAACTTCAGTAGTTGATGGGATACACAAAAATAACGATAGTATTAAGAAATGGCTAAGGTTTGTAGCATAGGGAAGTCTGCCACCTCGGTATCACGAGCAAACCATTAGCTTACTTGGCAAAGCAAAGTAGAAAACGGCAGCTTCCAAGGAAGACTATTAATCAGTGCAGTGTGTATCTCACAATGGTTGAATTCTCTTAATCAATGTTCTTTTCTCATAATGTTCAGCCCATTACTTACAGCTCGCACTCCATCCACCCTTGACTGCATTCTCAACAGGATTGAGGCACAGGACTCATTAAATGCGGGTCAATATTTATATCTAAGATAGATAAATTAACTCTTCAAGGGAGATTTTATATCTTTTTATATGGAAGCCATTGAGTAACTCGCGCAACCCATAAAAAGCATCTCTTTGACAAGAGAGGACACCCGTTACTGATTGTCCATAATTATTGAAAAGCAGTTTCTTTGGTTATTCTGGAATTATATGATTTCATTCGGTCCACTCACTTCACTCCGTTTTAGAATAAATTGGAGACATTATACTTAATGTTAGGTTCACTTTCAACAAGCGTGTTCAAGGCACACGTACTACTTTGAGACTGATGCTTACAATGCTTACATGGATTATGCCATCATCGAAGTCTTCTTATAACGTACTTTCAACCAAATCTGTATCTATCCTGCTTCATAACAAACCGGAACTCAAAACCCCAAAGGGCTGGGTTTATTCCTTCCCCCTTACATTCCATCCCCACTGCAAATACGCGGTATTTAAGTCTGTACCCCCACAATCTTGGATATACCTTGAAGCCAAAGCTTTTCTTAATCCTTAACTAAACACTATGCTTCATAAATTAGAAAAGTTAAATGGTGAATGATTTATCTCTTGAACGAAATCGAAACAATTAATTGTATTGCATAAACCTATTTTTGTTATGGATATTGCGTATACAATTTTAATATTACGGTTTGTCTTTCACTCGGTTGCATCATCCTTAGATACCTCAAATGGCTGATCGACATAGTCAACACCCGAGTTCTCGATCTTTGCATCCTCCAAGGGTTTATCATTACTTCCAGTTGGTAAATTCTCCACGACTCTTACAACATTCTACGATTAGAAAGAAATATAATTAATCTTTAACTTTAAGTTTAACTAGGGTGCAAATAAGGAATTTATTTGATTACAACAGACAGTTTTCCTGTAAAGAATATTGACTATTTATTTTGGTTACGCTTAAATGATTATTTACACTTTATTAAAGGAAACATATTTCGTTCTTTGTAAAATATCAGCAATCGGATGGCCAGGCTGAGATTTTAATCTGATAATAAACATAACAACAGCAAAGAGAGTGTAGAAAGATCATAGTGACACTGTAATGAATATTGTAATACTTTCTCTCTGTCTAACATTGATTCCCTAGCAAAGGCTAACTGTGAGTTCGGCTTACTGTCTTCTTTTGTCTGAACTGAAACCTTCCCTAAATTTACCCAAGATCTTTATTCCTCTGTCTCGTTACGTTTTTTCCTAAACTGTTGTATTGTTCTGCGTCTATTGCTTTAAGTTTGCTACGTTATGTAGTTTGTTATTCTTTGATAATGATGTGAGATACATCGAAAGCTCAGAAGAAAACTGTGTGTGTTCTGTTGTATCATCGCAGTCCCCTGTGTTGCGTTGTTGCGGTTCCCTATGAACATTGACGTAATCGTATAAATAGTGTG
>JAAAKL020009052.1:0-15392 GCA_010016065.2 Carybdea cf. marsupialis auct. non (Linnaeus, 1758)
ATTAAGTTTATACGCTAAATTAGTGATATGATCTAAATTCATTCAACCCTGCCTTACAGTTATAGTCACCAGGCTCTGCGCGGGTAACAGATGACACATAATTCAAGTCAATGAAGTTTCAGCAGTGATACAATTTCCTAAATGGATCGTGCTTACCATGCAAAGCCATATAGGAGACTCGACCACTTAAGCCATCTAACAGTCTTTCTCTTGTCTTACGAAGACTTAGGTAGGAACTCGATGAAATCCCCACTTCTCTCTCCCCTTGAAATACGTGGCGTGGTGCTTAAGGGAAGGGAAGGTACTTATCAAGGAGCAGCACTTACGATGGTTGCCTGTGGGAAGTGAGAAGCTAGTTGTTTACAAATACAAAAGTCCATGAGATATCATCGTGGTGGTCGTGACTTTCTTCGGGTATGTGTGTTGGTGGAAGTTCCAATACAACATATGTAATGGCAGGTGTTAAATGAAGGGCAGGCCACAATTATCAAACCATTGATTCAGATAAAAGGATTCAGATAAACTTTCCTATATGTACAGCAATTCTGTGAAATCTACGCGATTTTACCTGATTTTCTGCATAGGATCAATATCAATAGCAGACGGTGCAATCGTACAAATGTAAAATGCAGAGGATGTCATTAAATCTGGAGGCAATGTTGTTGCAACCTCGCTGTATATAAAGGTTTTACAAAATTTGGTCCTTACTTTGCCACACCCTTGACCTCTTGCAAAATATTAATTCCAAAGTTTTAGGGATTCTCAAAAATTTGCATCACGTAACAAGAAATCACTTATTCCATCGTGTACATTTGTTGAATCGTTGCTTTTACATGAATAATAGACCACTTTTTTATAACTTTTGGAACGAAAAGTAATCCTCTTGGCCTAATCCTCTGTTAAAACATTTTAATCTAATTGCCTTTCTTTATTTTCCACCTCTTAAATAGCGAGTCAAGTGAGAAGTCAATGTCTCTGAATATCTGACGTGTGTTGCTTTACGAACTTTAACGGACTTCTGGCTTTCGCTGAGGGGAGGCCGGAATATGATATTATTCGTGACAGCAATACTGAAACAACACAATGTAACTAGTAGTATTCAACAGCACTCGCCCCAGCTTATTCTGGGCTTAAACAAAGTTGAGATGTGTGATCACCACTTTGAAGCTGTACACAGCTTCCTGGTTCTCTTCAAGTGAACGAGCCTGTGATGAAAGGTTATGCGAAGCCTCTATATGCTATATATTGACGCTGTTTTTTATTTCGTCGGGAATAAAACTAATCGAATGTGATTCAGTATTTCGCTGACTGTTTCAGGCTCTTGCCAAACCCATCTGCTTTTGAGACACTTAAACATTGATAAATTGACGATCGTTTTCGTGGAGACGTGACACAGGTTTTCCTTAACACCACGGGCAACGAGAGAAAAGCAAACTTCGATAAACAAAAATAATTACCTGGTTCCTGATAATAAGGAAGGACGGACTTATTAAAAATCTAAGGATCACAGCATCTAACAATCTTCTCGAATGGAGCAGAACACATTCAAATTCCGGGTAACAACAGCATTTTCAAATAGCGATCGTTAAGTATCCATTCCACTCAACTGTTGAGAAAGTGAATCTATCTTCCCTATCATTCCACATCAAATATTTGGTTTCAGAAGGACTGCACCCACGGTTACCATTTACAACAAGTTCCAAGCCCTCCCTTCCTTCGTTCACAATCATCGCTCCATTCTGAAAATTGCATCATGTTGTTTATTACTCGACCCAGCTAAAATTTGACAAACTTTTTAAATCCGTGGGGCATGTACATTGCAATAACAAGAATTTAGACTTTTCAACGCCTTCCAAATTGAGCCTGAAGCATTTCATACGTGTATATGCGACCGCTAACGATGTGTATTCTGCAATCGATCGCTGCTTGAGTTACATGAATCATGCTCGCAGCTCTTGATTTTGACATTTTGACATCTTTCTGCTTCTTTCAACTACTTGTAAGCACAGAACACGTTATATTTTTCACATGTTCACAACTTTTTAAAGGGAATCACATGAGTTCATGCATGACTATGAACAATAATCTATAATTTATGCTGTGGATTTGAGTTATATTGCGTGATTTCAGCTTAAGCTGTAAGGTTGTCCACCACTAATCGACTACTAAGTTGTTAGTCGATATATTAATGAATGTCGACTTGTCGATTACCGGAACTACACATTTATGGTCGACTATTCGATAGCTGAGATCAGGAATCCAGAAGCATCAACTAGCTCATCTACTTCACTCCTTAACGAAGGTCCTTCTAAGCTTTAAGTTGCTGCAAAATTTGTCTAATTAAGTACCTAAAGTGCAGGTATCCTGAAAGAAGCTGAAGGAACGAAAATTAAAGTTATAATCGATTTTATACTTACACATCATTTGACAAATCTCTACTTTCTTCACAAGACGAACATAGACGATATGTTTGTCTCTCCTTATCCAAATCTCCTTTGTTTGTGCAGTTAAATCGCGTCTGCCTCTTCGTTCTTTTATCCCAGGAAAAGCTACTTCTCGGAATTACTTCATAATGCTCCAATCCCAACTTATTTTCTAAGTATCTCTTAAACCTATTAATTAATTTTAAATTTCCTTTGGTGACCTCTAGAATTTTTGGACGCAATCGTCTTATAATATACATGTAATCATCCCGTTTTCTTGTATCCCAGTTCAGGTTGGGAAACAAAGCAGCCTCCTCAGCTGATGGAGCCAGATACATGTCATCAAATCTGCCCATTTGCTGGAGCTGAGCATGAAGACTGCGTTTCGATGGTTGAACGCACTGATCAGCACTAAAGTACACACCATCCCTTTTCTGTTTATCGTTCTCTACCTCTCTGTAATCGTTTGTGTTGTGATGCAATCGGGTTTCTTGTAGATTACTTGTATAACTGTTATCCGACTGCACTGAATTGGACTGAATCAGCTCCTTCAGAAGTTCTTCGATCTCCTTTAATGGTCTACTTTCTCCCGATGAGATTATTCCAAACGTAAGAATGAGCAATAATCCATGTTTCAACGAATTCTGGAAAATCCAAAAAATAAAAAATTGTTTATTGGAAAATATCATGAATGATGCCGAAACAATTTTCACTTTTTAACATAGGAGATCAGGCTCTCTGAGCATAGTGACTGGACCATGGAAGGACTGGCATACGGAACAGCTATATCCTTCAAAAGTCGGCCACTTTCAAACTTAACTATTTTTAAACATGGGAATATTGAGGCCACTAAGGACATGTGTGTGCAATGGGGAACTTGGGGCAATTGTAGGTGGGTAGGAGTGGGTAAGTAATGAGTTTAATAAAACCAGTAATACATCATTCAGATTTTCATTTATGGTCTTTGAATGGCTCAAAATGGCATCACAAACCTTCGAAGTTGCAACATTCCCCTAAAAATTTAGTAGCATAGTAAAACCATTAGTGTTGTTATGATTGAAGCCGGAAGAGAGAATATAAGGTGACAATTTATGAAGAAATACATGGAGAAAAAGGAGATATGTCACCAATGGAATATGAACTTAAATCACCATTAACAGATTGACAGTCTTAAAGGCTGTATTTTCATTGCCTAGTCAATTGGCGCGGAGTGGTTGGTCCACTGATCTCTAAAAAAGACTGGATCGAGCTTCCCATGTTTTCCAACCGCGAGAAAGTGTAGTCAGGAGTACTTGCCCCCATTAATTAAAATAACACGGAAAGGTCCGCCATATTATGTAACATTGTTTATAAGCTTGGTTTGATGGGGACTGAAATGGCGTCAAGCGACTGACCTCACTTTCAGACGGAAGATGCTCGATCCACCAAGATGACAACTTCCTTAAAATGGAAAAGACGTGCCAATGGTCTAAGTGACCTTTAAATGCTATTTTGTATGAAGAGTGGTACACAAGACGTCATGGAAGGCACGAATCAAATTAAGGGTTAGTGTTCTAATCATCGCAGTTTCCTGTGTTGTATTGTCGCAGTTCCCTATGAACATTTTACCATAGACGTAATCGTTGTATAAATAGTGTGCATAAATAGTGTAAAATATAATTACTTGTTGTTCGATTGTAAAGTGGAGGAGACGTTAAGATAATAATGGAAAGTACTCTCGTTTCGTCTTGAAGAATTCGATCCTTTATCGTATATCACGACAGTTAGCACGCTCGATTTTGCTACATTTTGGAAATTTACTTATGTACCTTGCAACTCATGCTACCACTATCAGCCATGTATTACTGACGAAAGGATAACATTGTCTTGTTGAGATACGGATACGTTGCCTGGTAAGTTCGTTGTAACGTTGTAAAGTTATGGGTATCACAATTTCATTGATTAAAAAACCTAATCCTTCTATTTGAGTGGACGATCACGAGGAAAATGGCTTGGCCGTAACATCATATACCAAATACATTAACAATAGGCTCGTACGCCTGAATGCACCTGCATATAGGAACAAGGTGCTCTTCGAGTTTCTCTATCCGCCAATAAGTGAGAGTTGAAAGTGATACAGACTGGAAACTTTACCCCACGAGCGCAGCTTGCTACGCGCAGTTTAATTCCACCTATGAGACGAACGCGCAAGGTTGTCCAGGACATTAAAAGTCACAATGAATAGGCAATAAACTGTACGAAAGCAAACCACACAAATTATAAAAGTCAAGATAAAACCGCGCAAGACACGAGTAGGAGAAACAAATTACCCGCGCACAAATGAAAGTTTCCAGTCTGGAAAGTGACTAGCTACGTGTCCAAACAATTTAGTGGCTTGCTTGACATCAATATATTCGGAGGGGTTGTAGACTAGACAGAAGGAAAAACATAACTTCTTCATGTTAGCTATGTAGTTGTAAAGTAAGGATAGTAGCTTGTCAAACAAAATTGATAAAGCATTTAGAACGGAATGAACATCAATAGACGTGACCGAATCCTGATGGAAGATGCAGGTACAGAATTGAAACATAGTAACGACCCATGAATAAAATGTCGAGGAATTTCTATAACTCCTCGTTAAACACTTTCCTTTTGCGTAGGTTTATGACATGGACGAACCTTTTCGTTAGCAATAGGGATAAGTAGGCAAACAAATCACTTCCATTATCATATATTGCACGAAATACATTCTTTGACCCAGGAAGTCGGAAGGTCAAACTATTGATGGAAAGATAGCGAAGTGGTCAGAATTTACTGAATCATTGTACAACAATCAACTTTGTTTTCATCGCGAACATGCGGGCACATCTTAGAGGTTACAAGGAAGAATTAAGAGAGACTGAGAATATGAAATAAAATGTAGGTGAAAGCCATCTATAGCTAAAAATGATTCTGCAGTTTGTCAATTTTTAGTAGATAGCCACACATGAAAGGAAATTGCGACAAAGACTTGAATCTTTAATTTTAAACTTAAGTTAACATCATTGTACAGCAACATTGGAACTTGGACACTTGCTGAAAAAATGACTGGGAAAGAACATCCACGGAGTTGGTTCTATCTGTTAGTTTCTATGAGAAAGAGTAAGCTTCCTATTCACAAGGCTACCATTATCAGCAGAAATTCTCTACGGTAGAAATAGGTTTCAAGTGAGAATAAACTATTAAAGTCAACTATATCAAAAATAGCAGAAAGACATGAAAACTGATCCTGGAAGTTTATTTGCCTCCCCTGCCTTCCAACGTTGTTTATTTTTGTTTATCATGCATACTTGTATTACCATCAACAAAGACCATGACATTCCAAATCTCTCTCCCATAGTCTTATGAGCTCATCGTGCAGTAGTGGCACATCTGTTTAACCGTAGTGAAGTTTGAGCTCGATACTTCATGGTCTTATGATATTCATCATGGTGGCCTTTCTTCACCTATGTTATCTTTCATTTAATACAAACTGTGATCGCAGAGAGGAACACGCCCAGGGTCAAAGCATTGCCTCAGAAATACTCTCTTTACCTTTTTATTCTATAACTCACAACATCGGCGACGTGCACTGCACCTGGGTCAGTAGCTGCATAACCATGGTTAATGTAAAATAGCATCTTGATGAAGAATCTTGGGTTTCATTCCTCGTTATTCTACGACTTACATATCATTAGACATTTTCTATGAAATATATCCTTTAGTCATTACGGCAGCAAAAGCGTGAATCACCTGAAATCTAGAATTTCACCGAAAATAGTATTTTGACGTATTCACCTAAAACATGCTTTTTCGGAAAAAATCCTGAATCCTGATCTGTAAACATTTCGCAATACCAGGGCAGAGAAATATGCATGCTCTTCATTGACGCTCAATCGTTTTCTTTATCTCGGGAGCAAATTGATTAAAACATGTAATCGCCCAAATCGCATTTCAAGCCGTCGCTTGTCTTTTCCCTACTGCAATAACAAGGCTATAGAATCGACGATTACATCTCGTCGATGTCACAGCCGTTCTCGTTTTAGTGAAGTTCAACGTTGACTAAGTACCTGAAGACGGAGTCTCTAAGTTATTTATTGCATCAAGCTGCACCACACACGTAACGCCTTCGTCAAACTAGGCATACCTCACACGTAGTACAAATTATACGTCACACTCCATCTTAAGCTCTGAGTCATAATTTGTAAAAAGCTTCACCCCACGCATAACTTGAACGTAAGACTAACTTATACAATACTTGACCTAACACGTAATTAGGTTTTACGTCGAAAACTGTGCTAAGGATTGATTTAAAGAAAGAAAGTACGAGGCACAGCTAGCATACTTACAGATTCTATTTAGTGCGAAAACAGTTTTCAAAGACGTTCTCTCCGTTGTCCGTTCTGTTCTTAGAGTAATTACATCTGTAATTACGCCACTAGTTAGGGCCTACTCGTGAATAAGTTCGAAAGTATTTTAAAAGCTAGTCAACAAAAAACAATCTATGAAAATGGGGTTTTCAATTTAACCAAACTTCCTCACACTAATGTATTATTTCCGTAATTAATGGGCCGCAAATTGGATTAAAATCATAAGGACAATGTAGAGTACAGAGTTTAACTTCTTAAATCAGTTGATATCATGGCCCCATTTCGTGCCTCAAAGCGGATGCGAGGTCCATAGACGTGTAGTTGAGCACATCGCTCGAAGCAAAATCTGTCACCTTTACAAAACCTGCGCTAGAGAACTAAAGAGTTTCTCTCTCAAAATTCATTTCTGGACAAAGTCATACAGCATCTTACAATGGTGGATAAGGGAAACGGCTTTAAAGATACGAAATTGTGCACGGAACTTTATATCAGTTTCATACACGAAAGTTAAATATCGAAGTTTGACGCCATGAATAAGTAAAAGTTTGCAACACTGCCACATCTAGCACAAACTCGATTCGGCGCCACAGTCAGAGCCAAGATAAGGAGTGAACCTGTTTTAGTGGTATTCATGGATCTAGAAGTGTACTACAAGAAGAGCTGTCAGTTGACATGTCAAATATTGGTATTTGATGCATCAGTTTAGCCAAATATAATACTACAACAACTGTTTCAACTGTTTTACCTTTCCAAAGACACATCTCTTAGGAAAAGATGAGAATTTGGAAGAACAGGGAAGGTACCAAATGGCCCTATTGAGTAAGGGATAAGACAGAAAGATCGTCCCTTGACAATACAAGTTACTAGAGAAAGGCTGCCCTACTGTATGTGTTACTAAATGCATAGCATGGCGTGTTAAGGTGATTATATTATCTCACGTTTTAAAGGTTTCTTTGTCAGAAAATACACTTTGCAATCTCCTGCATTTCCAAATCTTTGAACTGTTTACTAACAATAATATCCAGGTTACGGGAGAGATTCACAAGAAGTCTGTGTAATAAACCTATAACAAGTGAACAAAAGATAATGTCTAGTTAGACAAATCCGCGACAGAACGGCGTGATAGATTTAAGGAGTATCACTGTGTTCACAATTACTAGAAAAACTGCCCTTAAATAAATTATGGTTTAATTTTCTCATAGCTTGAGTCAATTTGGCATTGGTTTGCATCTTTAAAGATACCTTTATGCCCCTAATATTAACGCAAGTCTTATTAGTTTATGAATATGTTTTATAGAGAGAACATTCGGGTGACTGCATGCTCGTAGCTGCAGGGGGCACAGCAGGCATTGTCCCTCAAGTGTTAGGTTTGTAAGGGCATAGCTCCCAAGAGGAAAAGTCAGTGTCTGATTTCTATTCGACTTCTGGTAATCGATATAAATCGACTCTGTATTCAACTACAGGTGTATTAGTCTATCAGTCGCCTCTTGCGTAAATTATTACAAAACATAGCAACTGTGCCTCTCCCCTTAATATGCTACCAGCTACTGGCCTGGCTGAATGTCATTCGAACAGCAAGCAGTATTGATCGCTTGCTGAGAGCGTATTCTGAATCAGTCGTCAGTAAACCTGTTCTGGACTAGCCTTTGAATGGGTCAGAATTTCTCTTCGTCAAATTTTTCTCTAATACGTCATTTTCTTTTTGTGGACCTTTTTCTAATTTCAGAACTATAATTCCATGTCCTAGAGTTTATTAACTCTATCTACAGATTGCACATTCACCAGTTTATTTGGAACCTGAGACTAGAAGGCATTTCATTCCTTCTGTTCAACATCCTTATGTTTGATACGCGCCACTTAAAATCGTTCCCGAAATAACAATGAAAATGAGTTTTTTAGCACAAGTGTAGACCTAGAGCGATTCACGTGATCATTGAAGACAGATGAACGACTATTATTGGTAATCCCATTTGCACATTTGACAATGATCCTAACGATGATTATTTTAATAATTCCAAATCAAAATTTTTCGTCGATTAGGTTATTAATTTGGGCGTAAACAGTGATAGTGTAACATCACTTTGATATAACTGAAATAAAATTTGTGTGTTTCAAATCTCATCAAAGTGAAGAAATTTCCACATGATATCGGCACTAAGTTAAAAAACACTATGAAGTATGCTCCTAAATTACAAAATTAATATCACAGAAAAGTTCAAAATTGTGAAGCAACCGTCAACTTGTGTATGAAATTAAAACCTCGTTAGATATTGTAACACTATCTATCCCTTTCTTTGAGATACACAGTGTGAAACCTCTAACATATCTTTAAGTTATCTCAGAAGGTAGACTACAAGCCGTGCTTCGTAGTTAAAACCCGTTGCCTAACACAATATAGTGTTAGAGTGACCTCGCCCTCGAGTAGGATATCCTATTTTTGAATCCTCCCCATTACAAAGTACCGTACCGAAGGCTATTTCCTTCGCCTCTAGTTATTTGCAACTCGAGTCACCTTCGTCAGATCACCATGGAAAATCACAGCGAGCTGGCTAACAGAAACCTAGTTTAGAGAGGAACGCGAAGGTCATGGCAATTAGATAATTCTTTAATTTCCATTATATATGCTTTAGAACTTTGAATAACAGTTTAGTTCTAATCAAAGAGGAGTGATAGGAGTTCCCATTTGTAAATTTGATGTTACTTTTAGCTTCCAAAGTGGGAACGTGACATGGATGTCTGTAAGGACATATTGTAAGGAATTATTCAGGAAAATGTTATGAAAGACAAGGCGCAATCAGACTTTCCTTTATTACAGAACACAGTTGCTACGTATTCACTACGTAGCAGCCTTCATGTGTCACTCCACTTAAAATAGGAACGTGGCAAGTTATTGTTCAAAGCATTTGATAGCATTGTAGGGGATTTAAGGCAGATATGGCCAACTTTTTAAGAAAGTTTCTGGATGATGCTTTAGAAGTGATCTTGACAAAAATTCGTGAAAAAGTGAAATGCAGTGACGACGGTAGTACATGCGTGTTTTCTAGTCTCGGATATTTGTTGCTTTGTGAGTACATAGTTGCTGCAAACGTCCCCAAAACAAGTAAAAAAACTTTAGTCTCTTAAATACTTGAAGGATGATATTTTGAACAATTTCACAATCATCAAGGAGTGATACTGTCATTACAACGGTCACCACGCCCTTAGTCTGTGACTACGTAGAAAAAATTGGTCCACTACTTTCTTCTGTGTAAGAAATACTATTCGCATATCCCTTAGTAAATTTGAGTATCATAACATATCATAACTTGAGGCTGCAATAATGTGGCTATATCGTAGAATGCTCCTGGACAGAACATGGGTCAAATGAACAAGTACTTGACATTATAGAATGCAGTATAACTCTATTGAAATCTATCAGAGACAGACAGCTGCAATTTGTGGGGCATATCATTATGAACGACAGTCTAGAAAAAAGCATCGTACTGGGCAACATTCAATGTAAAAGAGAACGCGGGAGACAGAGAATAACCTTCCTGTCAACCTTATCATCGCTGGCAGGGAAGGGTCCCTCAGAGTTTGTGAGAATTGCGGTAAACAAAACGCAGTGAATATCCATGATCACCAACGCCCTTTGAGGATATTGTACTTGAAGAACACACGTTTGGATTAAACGTTTGGGGGAACTACGGAAGGATCCTTTTTTATGTTCCTCTCAGACAAGAAGCGAAGAAGTGACTCATGTTTTGGGGGGTTTTTTCAAAAGCGAACAATATTGACCAGGCTGCTGTGAATCCTAACCTTAAAGGGTACCATTATATTTCAATTTTCATTCATAAGAGCTCTCTACTGCTAGGATGACAAGACCCGGAGTAGTAGCTTTGGCAAACAAAGAATGGCAGTGGTTTGGAATTTCATTTTCTGAATGTGTAACTTTCCTTGATGCAATAAGGTCAACCCTTGAATAATAATCACCAAGCGTTTAATGAATTCCCATTTCACATATTATGTCACGTGTTAATCTAGTCTAGGTGTCTTGCCCCTCCCGTGAGGATAACCAATGCAAGTCGGGTGTGACTCGACTTTTTGGCGGCAAAAGCTTTGCAAACAAGTTATATATGCAATAATAGATTTATATTCGTACCTGTGACAACATTTACAGAGACAGCCGTCGTGTCATGTGCAATTAACAATTAATATGTAGGGACCTACAATTAACAAATCTACAAAAAATTTTCATTTAGAATATTGCAAATAACTATGACTGACGAAATTAAAGGGTCGCACGCAAGTTTCTTTAAACCCACGTAATGCTACAATGGAGATACAATTTATGTGGAACCAGCGTTTACAGGAATATAATTTTTCACTTCTAGAAGAAGATCGTTACAGAGTTGTAATTGTAAACTAGCGCCTGACACAAGCCTCCAGTTTTAACACCAGTAACATCGGAATAAAAACTCTTCAAAGAAAGCCTAACTCTCTTTGATGAGTATCACTGGCTGTATGTAACACATTATGACATAAGAAATTGTTTAGATTTAAATAAAGAATAAATTTCACGCTTTCTAGGTAAGAAAATTCTTGTTGTATTGCGGCTGCATTTTACCGCACCCTGATTCAAGAAATGTTATAATTGACTATAGGCTGACATTAAATTTATCTCAGCCAGTCTTCCTTACACACCTGCCCCTACTCCGTTACAGGGGGGGAGGGGGCATGCCAACAGCAGGCAAGTAATCGAGCAGAACGAGGGATATATGACCCTTGATGGGTTGTCAAATTTTTACCCTCCCCCTGAAGTTAAACCCCTAGGAACCTTTTGTGATCCGTCCTTCACCCAAAGAAAGGTACACCTAACTAAGTGGCTGGTCCTCAGATGCAGTTTTCAAAAATCTCAAGTGGAAAGAGTTTACAAAAAGTAGAAATATAAGGATCAGTTTCAGTCATCAGGCTGATATTGTAGTCCTCGTGATCATATCATAATCACTTTATTACCACTATCACCATTAGAGAAGCAAGATAGTCGTTATTATTATCATGACCATTCCATAAAATTGTTATCATATTTATCAGAGTAAAACTCATCTATCATCATCATGACCACAATAATCTTTGCTGTTTCCATAGTTATTGTTATTGGATTCCATTCATGGATCTTGATGGCACGTGCCAATGCAGTACATGAAAGGAACACATAGCCGTAAACAATCAACGCTAAGATTATTTGTACTTGACTCAAAAGTTTACAGATGTTCTTAAATCTGAGTTGTATCGAAAGTCAACATCGTCTGCGTCAAGTCCCGAATGATACTCGCGAAGATTGATGACTGAATCTTGTTAGCTCGTTTCTTGAGAACTTTCCTTGTTTGGCGAGTTAGCGAAAGGATTCTAATGGAACTAAACACTCCTTTGTTAGAGAACACAGCCAGACTCAGTATCTCAAGGGACATAAAATTAAAAACTTGTGTATTTTCCTTTCTCTTGTTGACAGAGGCTAAGAGGAACTTTCATCTACTACGAAACCACATGATTTTAACTGTTCTACACCAAACGGATCAGTCGTTATTCTCTTCACACTCCACTTAAACCGTTGGTAACGCTAACACTTCAGTTCCATTCATAGATCTGATGACTCCAGAGCTTTTAATTTTAGTATGATAATCGAGAATGAGATCAATGAGGACTTCCTCTGTATGCTAACACAAAATTTAAAGTAACATCAACGTAAAGCAAATAAACGTGGATGTTGTTGGCATGCACGAGTAAACAAAGATCATTGGAAAGATTCACTTACCATTTCTTCGTCCCAACAGTTTTGATCAAGAAATGTTCCACTTGATGAGTTTAATATAACCACAATGGCTACAATTCGGAGGTCAGATAAGCTTGGCAGCTGCTTACTTCCTTGACTTTGATATCTTTTGAGCTTTTGACGATCGTTTCCAGTGAGCTTAGATCTTTTAAACCTGCCGCCAAGCTTATCATTCGCCCACTCAGCTCCTGGTTCCTTTGTGGCCCTGAAAAACGGAAGTCGATGGCAGTTCTTGACATATAATAAAACAGAAAGCATTGACTGATCTCGTCTGTGACCAGAATAGCTGTGTATCTAGTCAAGCGGAACTTAACCGAACATTGACGAAATTAGGAATTCCTGCCCACTCGTGTTTGTGATACACCGTAAGGAGACAGAACCCACGGTAGGCATTTCAACTGTACAAACAAAAATATACAAAAGACTAGTGACAGCTTTATTGTTTTGGTCAGGCTCCTTTCCACCATGGATCAGGGGAACGTTTTCTCGTTCCTTTGTTATAGAAATGGTGCCGGATTGATTTATGGCCCAGATTTAAATCAGACGCCAACAGGGGTCAACTATATCATACCCACTTATCTGTAAACAAACATAGGGCCATCGATTCAACTCGAAAGCCGGTGCAACAAACAAAAAATGTAGGACTATTTATCTTTGCCATCATTGACATTTTTGTTTCATTACGAATGTCTAGCGGGTGTGAGAGAGGTGGGTGGGGGAATTTTGTCGCGATAGGGCATCGGAAAGTGACAATACTGGGGTGTGCGTGGAGTGACGAGTCGAGAGCCCACGTGTAAGGCCCGAGTTACACTATAACAGAGAAAGTAGGCAGATCAACGTAATGGTAAATAAACACCTACAAACCCTTCAGTAACAGAAATCCCTAAGAAATCCATTCTTTTAAACAGAAATCCCATACTCTTTGCTCTTCAATGGCTTATCCTTATTAGTAATGAACTTAAAGTCAAGTAGAACCATTATCAACATGATATAGCTTTATTATTGTATACGACTGAGTGGATGTTGTGTGCTCTTAATAATTAAATCCATGTTTCGAATACTGTGCCTGGTTTAATATTTATTACATAAAACGTGAAAGTGCTTCGTTTTTAAGTGATGCCAGTGCTGTAGTATCCAAGGTATATTGGAATGAGCTCTGTAAGTGATACTACTCCACAACTCCAGGAACATGGCCTACAAGGGCGGGGTGAAATAGGGTAAAGGCGATGAAATAGCAACACAACATTTTCTGCTCGCCTTACTGATGTGTTGATATTGTATTCTTAATGTCTTAAATATAAACTAAAATCTATCACATTTTTCAGTGTTCATGACTTATTGAACGAGGGGTAATTCACTTTTAAAGAATCACCTACGCTTCTGACGAAAATAAATAAATCAAAAATAAAAACGTCAAAGAAAAAATCAAGAAATCAATGGAAAAATAAAAAATCAATGGATAAATCAGAAATAAATCAAACAATCAAATACAAAAGAAAAAAATCAAATAAAAAATCAACTGAAAAATAAAAAAATCGACTGAAAAATAAAAAATCGACAAAAAGAGTAAAAAAATCACGTACACCTTTCTCCAGAGTGATTTACCCCTCGGTATTGAGTAGTCCGTAGTTGGGGTTGGTTTTGGGGGGGGGGAGGCAACCAAACTCTGTCGTAAATGTTGTAACCTTACTTACTAGCTACGAAACTGTTATTCTGGCCATTACGGCCACGTCCCAAGTACCTAGTTATTCGTAAAGTGAAGTATAGTAGAGTAAATACCTCGTTCAAACGTACTTCGAGCATCAAAATCAAGCACAAAGTTATTTATGCTCTTATCCGAAACACATGCCTAAACTATACACTATAGAAGTCGAAAGAACATTTTATATATGAATTACACGCCACTCCTCTAACATTATGCAAGCGTTGATACTGTCTCTCTATAATACGGTTACTGTGAATTACTGGTACTGAGTAGCACTAGTGTGCCCTAGGAGATCACTAGATGTGTCCTTACAATATGTCCAATGATGCATAACGTAGGGCCTTAGACGAGACTCTCTTCCATTCATTTTAAGTTGCTCCTTTATGTCAAGACCCACATTTCACTCTGTGAGAAAATAAATACATTGAAAGATAAGTTGTCATCATATAAACACTCCTGGAATGGACACCCGCATTTTCACGGTGTTAAAGTTTAGTTAACGTATCTATAGTTCATGGGCATTGTTTCCAAATTATACAGACGGAGATATTAAAGAAAGAAGTTTTATCTGCCCTTGCTACCGACAGGAACTTGATGTGGCTGATGTGCTTCTGTCAGTAGGAAGGGATAACAGAAAGTTAAAATTTTGCTAACATCAATCGTTTTGCGATGTACCGTAGGATCCAGATTAATGAGTCGCACCTAAAAGATCGTTGAAAATACTACACAGAGAAACAAGCATCCACGCTAGTGCTGAGAGCAAGTAGTAAACAATCTCCATTAGTCAATACAGGCTTTCGGAAAGGCCGATCGTGGACAAATGACGTCACATTAAATGTGCTTTAACCATCTTGTTACATTACTATTGGATTTCAAAGGGTTATTTATCTACGAAGAAAACCCTCGCATAATGACACAGTATTCGGTTTTAATTCGATACTCAGCAGTTACGCAATTACCAGTAGCGGCTCGTGCTAAGGGGCAAGGTGGGCATTGCCCCACCAAAAATTCTCAGCAAAAAGGCTTTTTAAGCGCTGGTACAGTAAGAATTTCATCGGTTTCAAAGCTTCTTCGTCATTCTGTCA
>JAAAKL020009053.1:0-15392 GCA_010016065.2 Carybdea cf. marsupialis auct. non (Linnaeus, 1758)
TTAATTCTGTCAACTAACCTCAAAGTCGTGCGGCCAACATAGCCAGCCTCGCACTGGCAAGAAAATGAGTAAACTACCATGCTGTTTGAAATAAACTGATGTGGTGGTTTGATACACTTATACTCCGCTTTATTAGTATACACTTACCAGATGTTGACTGCCACAGAGAGACTGATGCTTGCAAACTTGAGTGGAGAGCTACAAATGATATTCTTCCTATTGATGGCAGGCGGTGCAGTTCTCATTTACACCACATCAATAACCTGTAGCTTGAGGCAGTTTTCCTTGCACTGAAATCCTTTTTTCTTCAAATCATTTATCTAGTGTTAGACATGTTCACATTCTATGCGATAACGGCATGGCTATGTCGCAAATAACATAAAGGCATTAAATCTCCAGGTTGTAATGCCATGGCAAAGAACATCTGCAACCTTTTATAACTAAGCATACCTGGGTATCTGTCATACATATTCTAGGAGTGGAGAATGTCACTGCTGACAGAATATCACAAACGTTTAATGATAATAATGAGTGGCAGTTATCTAATCATGTTTTTACTCGAGTTACTGAAATGTTACATTTATGCTACAATAGACCATTTTGCTTCCCAGTTTAACTGTCAACCCTTTACATACATATGATGGCTTCCAGACCCTAGGTCTGTAGCAGTTTGTGCATTTTCTGTTTCATGGTCTGATCACAAATGTTATGCATTTCTACCTACTAGTCTCCTGGGTGCTGCTATTGAAAATTATTGCAAGGAGTGTATTGTCAACTACCTTTCAATTAGGGAGTGTCCATGATGATGCTGTGATAACTCGATATTTAATAGGAACATATGGCATGTATCCCCATTTACCTCGATATTCCGACATTTGTGACATTAGAAAAAACATTGGAACCAATATTCAAATAGTTCGTTTGAAAGCTTGTGGTAGTATTTATTATCTAAGTGTCTAGAAGACAACAACTTCCTTTTCAAAGTGACAACGTACATATTTTTCAAATAAACGTTGTCGCTTAACCAGATGATTTGAAGTCTTCTGGGATTGACACATCAGTGTATAAGCCTCGCAGCTGCCGCGCAGCCTCTGTTAGTAAAGCGAGACAGATCGGTGTTTTGATTGCAGACATTTTTAAACGAGGTAGATGGAGTCTTACAATTTGCCTTTTGTAGATAGTTGCCAGTTGTGCCGCTCGGCTTGCCTCGGAAAATTGAATATTAGTTAATTATGTTGATTTAAGTTGAGTTGAGTTGATTCAACACCTTTACTCCGATGGTCTTTATTCGGAAATAAGTTAACGTCTGTCTAATTATACAGAATTGTTTGATACTTGCCATACAATGCCTTACTATAGGCTTCATGCAATTATCTCGTGCGTCCTCCGAAGCAGGAACAGGGAGATGGAATCGAAAATTAACCGATTACTTATGGGCCTACCGTATGAAGGGTAATTTAGATTCTATTGACCTATGAATGTAAGGAGAGTAGACAACATGCCACACCCTCTACTTCCCTCCCTTAGTCTTATTTGATGCTGACTTCGTTCCGTTATTTCCACAGTGACTTCTCACACATACTCGCAACCTCGTGTGAGCCACTCTCCTTGCTCTCACAGGTCCATGGAATTTAAATTACCCTCCATCTGTTAAGTATTAGTCTAATGTTCGATTCACAATGCCTGTTGAGGAAAAATGCACCTTTAGCTATGTAGCTTAGCAAGTTATGTTCAAGAATAAGTTACACTTACTGTTATTTCATTCTATACGCAGCGACTGTTCACAACACAGAAAGCTTGGGGATACTTTATGATTCCCGCTAAAGAAAAATAGACCCCCAAAACCTATTTTCTGTCGTGTTAAATCGTTTTATTCTATTAAGACTTATTAAATATTCCTATTGCTATCAGAACAAAAAAGCCACTTTTCCCTCTTCAAAGACTGAAAAGTTATTTTCCTAAATCTTTTGATCCTTCCATTAGCCGAATAGATATCTGATGATCTCTGGAGCCAGAGTAAGATAAAGCAAAGCCATCACTATATATTTCATAGCCCACAAATCATTTCCTTTCTTAAAGTTTCACTAAAACTTTCCATTGACATTGACACAAAAGATCAAATTCTTTGCAACAAAAGAATATCTAGATCATTAGCACTGCTTTGACTTTTTTGTGGCATTCTGATTAGCCCTATGGAAACAAGCCTGTTAATTATCCATTACCGTACTTGATAACAATTCTCTTAATTTTGATTAAGGTTATTTTAAAACATACTGCTGATCACATTTGATACGTCTCTTGGAAATTTTTTAAACAGTGGAAAAATGCTCCCCACCAAAGACAGACTAAGTCAAGTTGATTATGGCCACAAGAGAATATGAACTCTGAAAATATAAGTTATCGCAGGATTTTCTACAGCTTCAAGCAACTTTTTTTAAAGATTAACTGATTCTTATAGTTAATGTTTTCCTTTAGATTCTACTTTAGGTTTTCTCTGCCTTCGAGTAGCTTGAAACTATGCCAAACGTACTTAATGACATGTTTGTTGTTTATTCCTAATATATCACTAATATATCACTTACCTATGAGACGTTAATATGCCTGAACGTCTCTGGGCCTACATGTTGACCCTTCACGCGATAAAATGCAATCTATAACGAAGGCCAAAGATCACAACAGTAAGACGCTTTTAAACATCATTTTTACTTATAAAAATGAAAGCCAAGGTTAAAACTTTTGAACGAGGCATGACGGCAAAAAAAGTAAACTCTAGAATTCGATCGTAAACTAATAGTTTTCAGACTTTCGATGTAACATGCAATATAGTCAAGAATGGTTCACAGGTCTGTTTGGTTGCATTTCCACAAGATAAAATAAAAGGAAAGTACCGGTACCACAACTACGAAAATAACTTAATGAAATACGTTTGAGTAAAAACATGCTTTCAACAGTTTACCTTCAAAATCTGGCAACGTTTAACTGCTTTAAGCTTGAAGCAAAATTACACTGAAAAGTAAAGTTAGCTACTGTTGACAAGCTACCTTTTTAGACTGAAAGGTTCATACATATAATGAGCCGCAATCAGTTAAAGCGAAACTTATTTTCGTAATTAAGCGTAATACTACAAGCATACCAAGATTTAATACCGAGCAAAGGATGGGTGCAAAGTTAAATAAAGTGTCTCCAAAAGCCCTCGCCTAGCAGAATTGATTGCCTAATAAGCCCAAAAAGGAAAGGTTTAGAAGTACAAAAATTCAAGAGTAAGTGACAAGTAGACATCCAGGTAAGAGTTGCCACTAAATGGCTGGAAATTTTAATTATCTTATTCCAGTTCTCTCGAACGCATGAATTTGAAAGCCTTGATTTAATAGAAAAGGGCTTCATACTACTGAGTAATTGTTCCCAATACCTCTGAAGCTACCCTTCATAATAATATAGTGCTATTGCATGATATAATAGTGCAATTCAGCACATCTTGTGACACTTAGGAGCCAGACATGAAATATCGATATATATCAAAAAGAAGATCGAGAATGTAGGAGAAGAGCGTCAGAATCAACATGAGTTTTGGGGGTAATTGATCTAGTGAATCTATAATGAGTGACTCTCACATTAAAAAATTTCCGGCCACATTCAAGGGTAAAAATGCTAGGAATATTATCCAAATTTCTGAATTTCTTTTAAAAACCTCTAACAAGGCTCCCTCCTGCATCCTGTGGTCACTTTTATGAATTTGGTTCCCGCCCTCCACATTTTTGACGTCTAGTGCAGTCACTGCTGATTGGTATTAAAACACATTGCCTAAACACTTTTATCAAATTAAGTGCTTTTTGATACTCTTCTGAATACCTGAAAATGCAGAAATTTATCACTGAATATCAGAATAGAGTTTTCTTGTAGTAGCTCTGGCATGAAAAAATTTAATCGAACGGACAGCCCATACAGCTGAATATTGTGCATTTGATAATTTGTTTTGATCTCTTAATTTTAACAAGATCTTCCCATTTAAACTTTATGGTCTCTTAAATATTTTAAAACAGTGGAAGAATGCTCCCCTCCAAGAGCAGACTAAGTCAATTTGAATATGGATGACCGGACAAAAGTACCGAAAGTCAAGGCTAGCTTGTTAGTAGTTTCGTATGGTTGACACACCTCAATCCGCGATTCCTTCAGCCATCCCTTATAGGTAGCTCCACACTCCAGCACTGCTGCATATCCTCCCTCTATTGCAGTGTAGGGGCAATGTAGGACCAGGTGGTCTGTATCATGGGGTGTGTGGCCGCATTTTGGGCACTCCTGCGTCTCCAACCCCCCCCCCTCCCACCTGTGCAAGTTCTGCTGAGTTCTACCGTGCTTGCTTATCAGGCGGTTGGCTGTGGTCCACTGTTTCCCCCGGCCACTTTACTGTTGGATCTGTGATAAGTTTACCGTTTATTGGGCGTCGCGTGAGTATTCCACCTTCCTGGATTTACAAAAGGACCGTCTGGAGACCAGTCTGCAACTGTCAGGAACCTGTGCCATTATTTTTATTATTGGAGTCTGACAAGGTAATAAGTCTATTCTGCTGAACATATTTTAACATCAAAATATGTTCGGGTAGCTTGTTGACCACTTTTTACTGTGTTTAAGTACGACGGTCCTAATAACCAAATATGCTTTCATGCGGGGAAATTAATTTCATGATTAAAGTTAATACCCATAATTCTCAAAACAAAATTCTAAAGTAGCCACTTTAAAGTTTAGAAAAATGTTAAAGGCTGTTAGTTTCACATGACGTTGTTATTTATCTTTGACAGTATTTTAGAATTGACGTCTTTGATTTGATTTTATAGAAATATTTTAAAAGAAGTCTTAAAAAGAATGTACTGATACTCCATACGCTGGTCGCCCATTGAGTAAGAGAACATCATGTAATTGGATTGAAAACAGAAATGAATGTATTAAACATATTATAAGTAACGTCTAAATTTCATTTGTGCTTTAAACTGATTTGGTAGCTTTACACCACGAGTTTAGTAAATGGAAGAAAAAAACACCGAATTGTTTAAAGTTGGAAAATGAAACTGTTATTTTTTCTATGATTTTAGACCCAGTACTAGGGTCCTAATCCTTTTCAAATGATCTCATGTGGTTCAAAATTATGGCTTTTATTCATGAGTTGCTTTACCCGTTATTTTTCTTGCCATAAATCGTGGAATCTTCTTTCGATGGAGTTTTGTTAGTGAAGTTGAAGGAATATATTACAATGGCATTTTTGATTGATTTAAAACGTTTTAAAGGACAAAATATAATTTAGACATTGACATTAAGGTGTAGAACTTACTCAACAAGTGTCTTGCAATTTGGATGCCAGAAGGAGGAGAAGAGTGTTCAAGTTCTTGATAAATTTAATCTTCTGAAACTCCATGTGTATGAGAAAGACAATTTTAGAAATATTTTATCTTTTAATGTCAAGCGATAGAGTTCATAAATCAGAAATCATGCGGTTTTGTCAGTTTGAACTTTTTGAATAGGACAGGACTATTGTACAGTTCCGACTGCTCCAAAGATTATTAAAAGTGATCTGAGAAGTCAGAGCGTAAGCAAGACACTTGTCTAATTGTAAACATGGAATCAATGACAAATATACCTAAAAGAGCTTCCAAACTGTCTTACTTGCGAGGGCTCACCTGGGACAGAGGATTAAGTGATTGCAAAATGACCTATATTCATGAAAAATGCACAAACGGTTTAACTATCCATAGTCCAAGCTATTCTAAATTTTTATGTGCATAACAAATTTATTTTAAGGCTTTACGTACCTTCACTGGATAAACACTGCTTTACAGTGCGTTATGGCAGACTTCTCATAAAGGAACACTGTTCAGTAGTCTTAAAAGTATTATGTAGGTGGAAGAAACAAAGTGAGTGGGGATACATAATCCAAGAGTTTCGAGCGTCGTCGAAAACAGCATGCAGTTATAGCTGATGACGTAAGTAACTTAGGAAATAAGCCCTCTGAAAAAGAGTTCGAAATGCCGGCATAGAAATTCTTTTGTTGTAAGTACATAGTAGAACACGAATTCGTTATTGTATTGTACTTTAAGGTAGATTATAGCTTGTGCCTTAACGGAGCAATATTTTACAATCTGAAGAAAGTCGAATGTTGAAACCTAAGGTTAAAGGTAAAACAGCTTTCCTTTTTGGCACTGTTTAGCGCCACGAGGCTTTGCATTGTTGTATAGAGCACACTGAGAATGGAATGAATAATATTTGTTTGTATGTGTGCATTTATGTATTTAGGTATTTGTGCGTGTATGCTCTGCAGTAACTCGTCCAACTGATCACAAATTTACACGATAGTTGGATGGACCACTTCTCATGATCCCCACATGTTGATCAGTAAATTTAAGCATGATCGCAGGGGATGTCTGGGTACTTGAATCAAATGACCTAGGGAAGTCGAAGAATCCATTCTACTTAAAAGGTCTTCAGCCAAGTATAAAATGAAAAGACAATTGCACTTTTAGCACTTCTATGATAGTATGATATGAGAATGATAGCAAAAGGCACATTTCGACTCAACGAAGGAGTTTTTGCAATGTTATTCACGTTTATGCATGTACTACGTAACGTAGTCTACCCTGAGGAACCCTATGTACTATTACTGTAAAACAAGAATAGAAATCAAATAATGTATTTAATTTCATATTTGTTTCATAAATCTATATCTGTGGAAATTTGAACCCACTCTGAGGATATTCAATGAGAAGCTTACTGTAAAAGTGACAAGTACGTTTTGTAGAAAAAGGGGAACATACACTAGCCTCTCAAATGTATTTGAACACTTGCAACAAAAGGCGTTCTCCAAAACAGTAAAATTTGTACCCAATTTTCACTGGCAGAATTTCGTGCCAAAATAGAGCCAGGTTTTGTTAAAATTCTTACCACAGGTAAATTTGATGTTATATTAGACAATATATACAAAATAAATCACGTTTTCCTGCAAAGTATCATTATATTTAATTCAACTACAGGCCATTCCCAAACGAAAACTTTCGTACGAGGATCGACTGCATGTAAGATTCTTGAAGGAAATTGGCTTTCCCTATCGCAAAATTGAGGGGAAAAGAGGATGTCGGCCTTCAACTGCTCACTATATACGTCCAAATTTACAAGGATTTACATTTACAAGTCTTCGTGGTATCCGTGCACTTCAATGACCACCTCAGAATCCTGACTTGAACATTATTGAATGTCACGGCGCTGCCGAGGAAGCTTAGGACTGCAAATATCATTGTCTGTATGTGCAGGATTCCTGCGGTGACAAAACACAACATACAGACATTGCTCTACCCTTTCTGTCGCAGACTGTTAATAAAATTGAAAGTCTTTAATGAGATAGGGGTAATAATGCTTGAGTTCCTGTAAAAAGACACCAGCTTGGAAAAGGCTCAAAAATGTTTCTAATGCAATTTGCACACGATAGAAACGTACATTATAGCATGCAGATTACATTTGGAATACACTCATAAGACAATTCTGGGAAGTCTGGGAATGCACTTTTTATCCACTTTTGGCCTCTAGCGGCCTTTGAGGCTGCGAACCTGCTAGTAACCTGCCCCAAGCCCAGGAGAGTGTCCTTACAAAGTTTCATGATGATGCAAAGCGGTGTGGCCGCCTATTCCTCTTACACACACACACACACATACTCACACACTCATTCTTGCTCATTATATTAGATGTGTGGCTAAAATAAAAACCAACTCAAAATCCTCCAGAGAATAAAGAGTCATTTATTAACTCTGTCCTAAACTATTGGTGTAATATTGACCGCAAGTTTAGTCAAAAGTCAATATCCTCTCATCTGGGAGTTGTGAAGAAGAGACGAGGCGATTGTACAAAGTATTGATGAGTTAAACTCTACAACTGTACCAGACATAGATCAGTCATTAAAAATTTACCCTTCAAGGTTCCTTGTTACTTGGGAGAACGTAGGTCGGCCAAGCATTCCGCATAACTCTTGGGCAAGTTTCAAAGCTGCCGCTCTGACCAGGCGCGCAGATCGTCTCCCAACCCTTCAATGAAAATAAAAATGACAAGTGTTAGCATGCTAAGAACAACGGCTAGTATGAACAAATGAAAGATGCACACCTTTATAGAATATTCTGCCTTGACGAAAAGGACCGTCGACGACATGTATGTACATCAAATACAACAAAAGTAAATCGTAATCTTTTCAGCTGACTCCTACGACTAGTAGATCATATGTTCATCATTAAAGATCACCGATAGTGAACGCTACTCTCTCTTTATATACCTCTATACGTAGATAAGGCTTCAAAACGGCCTCGTTACGTGAATACGCCCTCTAATTTTATGAAACGAAAAACTTATAACTTACTTCGGTAATTAAGATTTGGCAAAGTGTCAATTTAAGAAAACTAAAATGATACGATATCTCTTTCTCTAATGAACCCTTACGGGTGCCATTACTAGTTACAACTGCAAGTCTTTTGTAAAATATTCGATTTCATGTGCTGTTACAATTTGCTACCACCTTACCAGATAAATACATCCGACCAGCTGTCTAAGATATAAACGTTCTTGGTGTCCAGAAGGTTCTTGGTAAGCTTCCTCTTTGGCAGTTCGACTACAAGGAAACAAAGTGTCAAAGTATTCACTTACTTTGTGAGAATTCGATAAAATAAAACTGTTCAATGACCTGAATAGGTTGCAAATGCACGATATAATCATCCTTTTAAAATTGCTGAGGTAATAGAAAAATAAAAATTTATTACCGGGGTTAGAACCCGGGACTCGCCAACTGCTGTACCAGTTGAGCTATGTGACCCGGTGACAACATGGTTCACTTTTCTCTAGTCGCCAAATTTACTCCCAGCCATCCACGGTGGCCATCGGCATCTAGGTCTATGCGATTTGGAGACCAACCATTCTGCGCCGTGTGACTTGAACATGGAAGGACTGCCATCCGGGTCACCAATCTGTCCGAAGCTCATTAAAAAACAAAAACTTTGCAACTTTAATTGCTTGTAAAGCAACGTTACTTGGTAAAGCAGCATGGCAGGACTGTGTCGGTCACGGGTTTGAACCCCAGTAGTGACATTTCACTTTTCTCTAGTATCTTTTCAAACGTGATATTATCAAATCCTCTCTTTTTAAAATCACTCTTTAAGGACCACTTGAAAATTATTCACTATCTTATGCAGAGGAGATAGGCTCATGAAATTCAAGTACATAACAAACTCAAATCCAACATCTCAGCTTTTATCCGATTCTTTCTCAGTTATGAATTTCCTCACATTTTGAACTGGTAACCCTTAATACAGAGCTTTTCATCGCCTCTCTTCTAACTACCACAAGTAAAAATACTATTAAATTATACTTAATTCGACAGAGCAGCAACATCGCCCAGTAAAATATGCCAGAAGATGATTTGGCTGATTCTTCTCTTTATGTTTCAGCGTTATTCCTAATATGAAAGTACACGGTTGGCAGCTTAAGACTGGTCCAATAAGCATGATGAGATTTCACGACGAAACACTCCAACGCTATCAAATTTTGATTACTACTTTAAAATCAACTAGTTTAAACACAAACTTACTTCCCGAAAATGTTGAGGCAACAAACACTCCAATATTGTTAGGTTTCTCATGCCCTTCTTCAGGAGCATAGTGGATATTTAACACCCTTCACAGTATTTCTAGAGTCTTGAGAACGAAGCAGCTTCTCACATAAAAGACAATACAATTCCCTTTCAACTGAGGTAACCATAAAAGTGGCAGTCCATTATTCATATTTCATACCTACCTTGTGGCAATTCTAGGTAACCCATGCCAAGGCCAACTGTATACAGAATGCTTGGTCTTTGTTTGAATTGTTCATACTCGGGATGATCCTAAAGCAAAGTAACAGCATAGATTATCACAAAAGACTGAGCTCACTATTACTTACAGTAAACCTTGTTGTTGGTCATAAACTATTTAAAAGTCCTACAGTCAAATTAGTTGACAATCATGAAACATCACTTGATCTCTTTTACAAACCGCTGGTTTCTAGCGACTTCATTTCGTCCTGTCTTAACAAGATAAAGCTGACATCATAGCAAGGAGAGTGCTCAGTATCCATTATTTCGGCACTCAAGCGAGACATCTCTATGCCAAATACATGTCAAGTTACTTTGAAAGCCACGATTGTCTCGCAATTATTGCCAACTGTTAATATCTCCACTTCAGGAGTCACACAACAATCGTAACAATATTTTTCATTCTTAGCATGTTAACCACGTAGATGCATAAAGCAAAAGGGAGCTATCGACATTGAGTGCAAAATTTTGGTCGAGAGAAAGCAAGCAAATTCGGACTTCCGGACGATACAACTACCGTACATGGGTTGCCCTAACCCTTAGTCCTTGCTCTAACTACATTAGAAACCTGTGTACTTATTAACTTATTAAAAGATTCCTCGAGTCGCCATCTTGGCCAGGATGTATGCTTACAAACACAATTACCGCAAAGGGGTAGTGCATGAATTCTTTACTCAAAGACATAAAGGCTATTTGTTTTCAACTGAACTTCAACGAAAGGTATGGTCCAAAATCATGAAGACGTTTGGTGCAAAGTTTAGACCTTGTCTGGCCGTATACTATCTTGAAATTTGTTACCATTTACTACATAGTTCTAATTCTTAATTTTGCTTCTTACCACGATGGTAATACTTAAAAATTGAGCTGAAATGGATAACGGTCCCTCTAGTATTCCTTTCTATGAAACTTAGATTAACAACTCAAGTGCAGAGTTATCAATATGTGGATATACCACAAGAAACTCGACGATATATTAAATATCTTGCAGTTCGACTCTTTCTTGTGCTTTCCATGCAACACGATATTTCATTGAACTGATGCAAAGAAGGAGTATTCACACTTGGAAAATTTGGCAGATGTACGACGTCTTGATGTCGGTATTCGAAAGCCTAGACATTGAAGCGAGTGCATCTCTCCTCATTGCCGATGTTATAGGACGCAGTATAACAATAACGTATTGGAAGTTTCGTCCTCAGGGGGCACATGTCGTAATCCAGTTAATACCGAAAGCAGTAGTGTGAAAAAGCCTGGTAAAGACCAGATTGGGGATTGACTTTTTATGTAGTACTCTAGATGATAAACATGAGACTGAAATTTTATACCCAAAGTTAGTTTATTGCACGAGCATGCAATAAGGTCACACAGTGTAGCTTCAACTATATTAAAAAGATTCACTAGAAACTTGTACATTTTCAAAAGAAGCTGTTTAATCCAACGCTATCACACACAGGAGCCTCAAATTTGACGCAGGGGCAGCTAAAATACCAATGACAAAAGCGGACGTTAATTAGTTGGTAATCCTCGTAAGCGACCCCGGTCGTAACTTTTCTTACCAAAAATGACCATCTTATTACTTCACGACCTCTCCAATGCTTCTGTGTGGCGGTCTATTCCTTGCCACAAGAAAGCTCAAAACAGTGCTTTCTATCCAATGTTACTCTTTTCAGCTGAACTAATTGAATCCATTTGCTTTAACGCCACCCCGCGATAATTAAAGTTATTACTAATCGTCAAAATCAAAACATTTGCTAAGGAAAGTATCCTAAATGCCTCTCTCTGTTAGCATGGCCATAAGGCGGGGACATCCGTCCCGCTGGGAGGTACTGGTCAATGGAAACTGAAGAGAGTAAGATGACAAAAATTATCGATACCGGAAATCGAAGGACCAGGAAGAAAAGTCGCAGCTATTGGTATCGCTATTAAACTAACAACGGCTACTGTGGAAATTTTAGCTACAATAATAATTTGGTGGATGGATTTGGGAGAACGTAATAGATGCCAACAAGAGATCAACATAATCGTTTTACTTTCTTTCTTGTCTTCTCAAGACCCATCCTCACCAAAAAATCTGGATCAACTTATTATCATGTGGAATAGTACAGATATTTCACACAACTCACAAGAACTGGCCCAGTTGGGCTTCCACCAATTGCTTCCCAAAATTCCGGGCAGTCATCATCACCCTGTTACAAAAAGAACAAGACATCCTTTACGACGTGCAAAAATGTATCTAGACGCAAATGACGCATTTTCCAAGATAAAACTGGATATACAGTCGGAGGCAGTATAAAATAAATACATACAATATGACGACTAGTAATTGTTGCAATTGTTGTGATCAAATATAATTAGGTGACTGTTTTACAAAGATACCGTAAACCAATATGGTATATGTTTACTAATAAAGAAGGTATGATGGTTTACAAAACCTTCTTACATCGCCTGATTATAACATTATAACTATTATAACACTTTATAAAAATATACGTCCTAGAAGATACAACGTACTTCCACCACAAAACATTACAGAAACTATGCCATGATATTCCTCGAAAGGCACACATAAATCATTTGACAAAAGGTCATACTAAAATGCCTGAACAGTATCATATTAAGACGAAGCATCTTTTTATCCTCACCTGTCTCATTTGATAGATTTCGCTCTTATTTTTTCTTTCAATCTTGTTAATTTTTTCAGCAAGCAATCTAAAAAAAAATAAAAACATTCCATATTGCATACTGCAAGTTTCAGGTCTACGTAAGTAGAAGTGAAGGAATAGTGTACTTACATTGTTACTTTATTGCGTCATTGTTTTGTCAGCAAATAATCACAAAATCAAAACAAAACAATATCAAGAACAATGGATGCATGTGTCTTTATCAACAGCTAACGATCTTGGTGAATCATGTGAACTGTTATTATTTGTTCATAAGCAATAAGTCACACCAGGTGACATCACAACTGCTATGCCCTATACACCGAAGTCCTTGTGACTGCTGTCAGAAATGGGATATCCCGGTATTCCATTTCAGTGGGTATATGCTGACCAGAAACCGGACTAGTAATCATAGTTCCATTCTGGCTCATCTGGACACCTACATTAACCAAGTAAGACAGCACCTGAAGATAAAATCGTAGAAATTTCTGAGTGCTCATTAGCCTACAGGTTCGGACTAGTCATATGCAGACTTCGATTAACATTAGCAATTGCGGTGTCAAAGTCAGTCAAACAAACTGAGGTGGCACCTATGAACTGTTGCCATGGGGAAACTGGATATTCTGGGATGTACAGTTCTGAAGGGTGGGTATCACGTCATTGTCCAGGGTTACTTAAGGGTTAAGCTACTTTTGGACTCACATCTACCTACAGATGTATGCATGGTTAGCTTATAGAAATTTGTTGCTCGATTATATGTGACATTGTTAGAATGAATACTCCGCATCATTGAGCTGACATATCATAGTTAATGCTGGGTGGATTGCCTAAATATCTGTATGATACACCGCATCAGTGGGCAAAGATATCGCTTCAACCAGTCAGTGCACAGAATATATGACCGTCCCCTAGGGTCGTCAAAAAACACTGGAAACTCAGTGATGTCATTAGTAATGTCGAATTTACAGCACATACCCTACTACGTTACCTTAAGTTTAGACTTCAATAGCATAAACTTAATGCGTGCCAAGCATCGATACCCCGAAATCGAAACTACGATTTTGTAAATATTCAGATGATTGCCTATCCCCTAGTCAGTTGTTTATATACGAATGAAGTCGCGTCGAGAGCAGTATCATAAATTGGATACAACACCTTCATCAATCAGCTCGCCAGAATTCCATTCACCGTAAGCGGACCATCGCCATGGAGAAAGCACAATTCCCCTTTTCTCCTATTTCAACATAAGTCGTGTTTTCTCAAAAAACTTGCCGACCTCAAACGCAAAGGATTGCATTGCACATGATTCGATTTCTATTTTGCTTACTTGTTCTAAATATAATACTTTGGGAAAATGGATCCTAAGAAAACCTGTCTCTAAGGAGGCGTTTCCCCACAATGCAACAGTAAGAAATTTTGGAAAGGCCCAAATAAACACCAGAAACTAGAAAGGTCGATAGGATTCTCACCATGAAGGTACCCAATTGTGCGCGTAAAAGTTGTACAGTTTACCGAATAGCTTCTTCTAAAGAGGGAAGTTCCTGGTTTGATAGTAAATAATCACTTCGAGATTAACTTAAGCTAAGCCTACATGAATGGACATTGAAGTGGACATTGGCACTGTGCTACACGGTCGACGGTCTAAGACCAGCTCATGTTCCCGATTAGAGGGTGAACAATCCAACGCTTGGTGATAATCGTTGCTTATGGATCATATCACGAACATTTTGAAACTTCTTTTATCATGTTCTTCTCAACCTCTTGTCTGTGTACTCCTCGAAAAAAAGATGATTCACAAATAAGCCCAAAATAGGCATCAAAGGACACAAAATAAGTCGAAATACAGTTTGCCAGCTTTCTCTGACGTATGAATGCACTCGATGCAAATTTTATTTGCTAAGATTAGCCGAGAATAGTTGATACCAGTAGCTCAGTCTAGATTACGTAACTGGAATGAATAGTCAAGTGCTTTTCTTATGAACACAACATCATATCAGTGGCAACCGGATACAAACTACAACCACTAGGCCTTGGTCCCTCCGGTATACTAGCTGAATACGAGATAGAACACCCCTATGCAAAGTGTATCATGACTTTCTGCTATGCCCTGGCCGCCACTGCCGTTACGACATAATATAACTCTGTTCTACAATATGAGCAAATCATACAAGTACATTACCTTGCTTTTGTCCGACTCATTAGCTTAGCCTGTATTAAAGAGATATTTAAAATAAGTATTAATTACAGTTGAAAACTACATCCTAGTAATAATTTCTGATTACAAAAAAATATTCAAGTAAATTGAAAAATAATCCTGACTTCGGAGAAAATCCAACTTTAACGACACTTCCACGAGCATCGTTATAGTATTGAGTTATTGTAATGACTGAAGCGTTCTGTCGGCATCTCTAGTATCTACATGAACCATTGTTTACGGAAAATCATCACAAAAGGGGCTTATGGCATGCCACCGAACGAAAAGTCGTTCTACACTGTCCCGATTCTTCCAGAATTTGGTGCAAATGTTACGGATTCCCCGTGAAATGCTCAAAATATTCTTACAAAAACTTACAGAACTACAAACTGAAGGACAGTCAATGATAAAGAAATAGTGATAATCATATTTCATTCATTAACACACGTACAATACAGTACTTTTAAACCCATCATATTCAATATTATAACAATCTAAACCTAAAAATGATATTAACTAGTGATGCCAAACAGAAACGTCCGTTCTCTTATACACGTCAACTTGCTTCTTTACAGAATGCATTAAAGTTAAAAAACAATTATCTCAATTGCCTTTAAAACGAGTTATTTTATCAATCATGTTTCTTACGGAATTCAACAGTAGGAAAGTAGAATAA
>JAAAKL020009054.1:0-15391 GCA_010016065.2 Carybdea cf. marsupialis auct. non (Linnaeus, 1758)
TCGGTTATTTTCTGACAAATTGTACTCTGAGGAGTGTCAGACGAAAAAAGCTTTTTAGTACAAAATGAATTCGCTATTTTGTGCAGCTTTATTATTCTGTACCATCAACAAACTTTTCGAATAATGTACAATGTTGCTTCCCTCCTTACTGTACCTTTGCTACCTACAAAGTGACATTGTAGCCCTTCATTAACTGTGTTGTGATATTTAAAACTCAACCATGGCTTTAAAATAAGGATTATACGTTCAACTGTACTCAAATTCTTTAGTTACCTTTCCTATCACCTTTCCCTTCTTGTTCATGCATATGTAGTAGTTTGTCACTGCTCCTTTGATCCGAATTCTTCCAAAAGTATCAGATTCGATGATGAGACGAGCTATTGCGGGAGTAAAAGAAGCAACGCTGACATCACAACTGAGGAACAGCAAACAACATTAATAGGTGGTAATGTTAAAATTTAAAATTTGTGATAACCTTAACCATGGCTGTTACAAATAACAGTAGTATGAACTGAAATTGAAACTGACGCACTACAAATATAACGTCTTCGTCTTATTAAAGTAAGCCTTCATTGGTAAATGTAATCGCAGTTACGACACTTTAAGCAATGTTTCCTTTTACTCCTTCACAAGAAAATTCCATTGCATCATTGGGAAGCAAGCAAGGAGAAACAATGTCGTAACTTTCAATTACATGAAAGTGAGCCTACATTTGTTCATACGATCATCATGCACCAGTATAGTGGCTAAAAGATACTGGCTAAAAGATATCAAAATATTTTATTATGTTAGATACGCCACTATAAATTATGACGAGAGCTTGTGAGTCAACAGGACACTATAAGCTATTTAATAATTTTTGTCAAAAAGCAAAGGACATTAGTATAGTCCTAACCTGTCGGGGACATTCACTAGTCTATGCAACATACTAACTACTATTTGACTTATTAAACTATTGGTCTCTACAGAATTTGTTTCTGCAGATCTGTTCTGAGCAAGGGTAAGATGATGGTAAGACATGATCACTAGATTTGTACAGTGTGGTTCCAAAGGGTACTACTTGGTAGGCATGTAAAGAATAATTGAACTCTCAGTCACTGGATTATGCTTCCAACCATGTGACACGGACTGCACCTGAGATTTGGGTCAATATGTCCTGAAAAGTGACGTCAGTCTTTGAACTACTCATTTTGGCTCCAATTTGAGGATTACGGAGCAGTATTATTCTTAGTATGGGGACCGACCAAAATTACACATTATCTTTCCAATTTATCAGTTAAAACTGTTACAACCTCGAATTAAGTCAATGCTCTCTATTTGTCTTCTGCTTATTTTAGCCCTAATTCTCTCGATCCGTCTTTATAGAAGCTTACATCTAAAGTGGAGATTCCGATAGTTACGTTTCCAATCCGAAAAACGGTAACATGACAAAATCATAAACTTACTAGAACACGACTAATTGCGAATAGAACCTCACTGTAGGTTAGAATAGGACAATTTGCGTCAAAGCGAGATAGAGCATTAGCTCAGGTCTCCACTTTAAGTCTGAATTATCTAACCATAGTACTTGAAATTGTTACACATATGAGTTGCTGTATTTCTTTTCAAGTACTATTATTTACTTCCAAATAAAATGAAAACCTTTTCTTGCAAAATCAAGGAACAATACTGACTCTTCACCCTTATATCTTTGTCGAAGTAGCCTTCTACTGAATCTTGATACCATTACACATAATGTCAGAGATGTTTCGATCAAAAGGGTTCACGACAACAATAAATGGATGTTTATTACAAATTGTTTGTGGGTCTATTATTATTTTGTTGTAATCGTCAACGTAGGTATTCCAGTTGATGGTTGAGGTCTTCTGATTAGAGATTGAGGTCTTCGAATTTTGAGTAAATGGTCAGACTTGTAGTCAAAAAATTAAGTATATCCTGGTACCTAAAGACATTTTATGTTTCAGACGACCCATTTACCATGAGCTCGCTCAGACAACTCATCGTCGATAACTACGCTCTCGCATGTTTGACTTTTTAAAACACGCCACATTTATTAATCACATATCTTTAACTTCATGTTTCTGATATTCTTCATCTGTTATGGAGATGAAGTGACTTTCCATGTACATTTCTCTTTAATGTAGAAGTGAATCTTTTCAAATCAAAATTGTTAATAAAGTATCGCTGCACTGCTAAGAAGTAAACACACAGGTTGAGACGTTTTGTTGACGAAGGACTTAGCTATTGTAGCCATGTATGCACGATAGTTCGCCGTCTTATTACGATGTGACTGCTGGAAAAGCAAAAGCTAGGAGCGATCGGAATATAACAGTAAATCTCTCGACCTCTGTTTAAAGAGGGATCAAGATGTCTCCCAAGTATTTACTGAAATTTAATAGATTGGCAGGATTTGCATCGCTCTGTGCTTTAAGAATTTAGGTGGTATGATGTCAAAGTACCGCGTTCACACACCCTGTTGGCCTTATTGTGAATACTGAATTCTTCGGCACACAACATAGTTCCCAGTGTATTATTGCTAAAGACGCGCCGAGAATCAACTGAACGAAACGAAAATTCTCCTTGTATGACGACTCTCGTTTCTTCCGATTCATCGAAGGATTTCGAGATGAATGGGAAAGACATTATGCACCCGTTTGATTAACTTTTATTCTAAGGAATTGGAATTTGATTATAAAGGCGTTTCTCTACGTCGGCTGATCTTCACTTCTGAAGCAGATAGCCATGGTAATAAAAGAATGAAACATAACAAGAATCGTAAAGGTGTCAGTCTATGGCTTTCAATGCAGAGCTGTCAGAGATGTGGATTTCAACAGACCTATCAAGGAGTGTGTTCGTATCTATGAAGGAATGTAAATGAAAAAACTGTTAAAATGATCATCCCAAGTCGTGCAGTATTGTCTCCTTGCTAGTTCCAGTAACCCGTGTATGTGTAGTGACTAACTACTGGTGTGACGAGAAGGGGCATGATCTGTTCTGATGACCAATAATTTGAAATGAAGATCAAATTTCCCATTACGAAGATACTTTACGATTAAGACTTTTTGCTACATATCCATAATGTTTATTAAGGTATTAAATTTTGTAAAAAATCCTTCTTTTCAGGAAACTAACCAAATTGTCACAAGATTCAATTGCATGTCTATGATATGATTAACAGTAGGGGCCAAGGAATGGTGTACTTACTGTTGTAGTTTTATATGTTGTACTCTTCCTCACCTTCTAAATAACACAGGCCATGTCATTGTAAAAAGGGGACGTTCATGATAAACGTTATCTTTTCTCTTCACAAACCATTTTTAAATACTAGTGTTTCTGGACAAAGTTGAGGATGATTTGAGGTCATCTTAAAACCCTCCTTGTATATTGAAATCTGAAGTAGTTATCATCAAATGCTCCTCAAATTTAATGTCCGGGTGTAAACTATTTGGTCCACACTTGGAAACCATTCACTAAGCTGTTTTCAGAGGCTCGCTACCACACTCATTTTTACCAGTGATAGCATCCTATAATACGATATCCTACCATTTTATATTCACTCTTTGATCGAATTGCTTGGGATGGCCTTTGGTGCCAGTGGCCACTCACGTTAAGTGCTAAAACACAAATCATATATTTCCTTGTGCAAAGGATAAAAGCTGTGAAGCTTTTGGAATAACTTATTGATTTGAATTCCAGACCATAACAGCTGTGTATTTATTAGCTTATGCCTTGGTTGAATGTTCTAGCAAATCTGTAAGCCAGAACGTTCCTGGTCCTATTAGGATTTCTATGAACAAGTTGCTGGGCAACGTATTTGTATGTTTTCACCATGAAATTGAAACGTAAAACTACTAGAACCCCTCTGAATGCGAAAAACTCTAATTCAAGTACTTTGTACTCTATTTAACCATGCACTATTCTGTAAATATCAAGAAGGTATATTAAAGTTGTTCTGTTCCAATTTTAATTATGTGATACGGCTCGGGAAGGGGCTTTTGGAGGTCCACTATGTAACTTCTTGACAGTGCATCCCTCGGTGTTGAGGTTTAATATAGTTTTTGTATTATCCTTTACTTCTAAAGCCTCTTCCTCCTCGATCCAACGACCATTAGAGGGCTATGAATACAGAACGACGAAGAACACACAATTGCAGGGGCTTGAATAAAATATACATGATGGTCTAAGGCACAATCTAGGGAGTAGTAAATTCCAGCCAAGTCTTGATAAAGCCACGGATACGTTTTGGAAAGACAATCTTGCCACTCTTAGTTTCCTGTAGCCCAGCAGCCATTAGAAAGCTCACTGTCGCATTATAGTTTTGTTTGAAGAATATTCTAGCTTCATATGAAGACCTCTGTGCCAAGAATGCTGATACGAGTCACTTTAACTATTGGCTACAAAATCTGTAAACTTACAGCGTTAAACACAGGGAGCTAGGGCAAAGCCACTATAGACAAGGGAGAATTATCTGTTTCTTTGTCTGTTCATTGGAGATCTAAAAATGTTCTCGTTTCTTTCAGATGCGTGATATCTGTTTAGAGCAGATCATGTGCTGATCAACTAATCTAAGGCAGATCCAGTTTAGCAAGTCCCTTCTCTATTAAGTCATTTTTCTTAACAATTTAATCCCATTTAAAAGAAATTGATCCAATTCTTGTGCCATAGGAAGCTAGAATTGCTTTTTATGAAAGGGAGACCGAATCTGAGTGAGCAAGTCTTTGCTTGATCCCTCATGTTTGTTTTGTTTTTCCCGGTTAAAGAGAGATGATCAGGCTAGATATGCTATTAATCTTGTTTTAAAGTCGCCAATTTAGTTGTATAGCAAATAACCTTGTCTTACTTTGTAGAATATGGTAAAAATTTCTATTCTTGTATGACGGGCTATACATGGGCCACCTTCCTCACAGTGTTGACATTAAAAAAACGATGTGATCGACATGAAGAAATCAGTAGACGCCTTTGCTACACCTCTGTCCTTACACGTCGACTAAACTAGGATAAGTAATACCATAATATTAGATGTGGAGAAAACTTATAGAATAGTTTGCAAAACACTTTATAGATGATACCAGAATGTAGAGCAAAACATACAAGATTATCAGAAGAGCGTTTTAAGAAAGTACCTCACTACACAGGTTGAGAATTTTCCACTCAGTAGTAAATTTTGAGAAGAGACAAAAATCAAGTTATCTTTTTTACGTCTTCCCAGATGTTAGAGCTGGCAGAGACTGATTATAAAAGTATATTATTTTTGCCATGATACTATTTTTCTCTTTCCTAACCGTTTAATCAGCTTTTCCGATAAAATCATGATGACGATAAAATGTAAAAATACGTAAGTTATATCAGTCGAGGCCGATTAAAATTATTCCGTATATAAAATGTCGCATGTAAGAATTTATTGGGCAATGCTCCCTCAAAAATGCGGGGATTGTTATTGAAGGGACATGACTATTCCACGCACTTGGCCTTCGCTTCGAATTAAACTTTAAGAGTTTTTTGTGGTAAGACATCTAGACCCTGAGACCTTTTTCCCCTCGTTCAAACCAGGCTTTAACGTGGATTCTTGCAATCATCCGGTGCTTAGATGTTGACGTATATCTAAACCCCAGTAAGACTCTTATCAGAGTTATTCATTGACATGTACAGACCTAGCGACAGCAAGGTTCGAGGTGGGTGGGATGCAATCAAAGACGAACGCTATCATTATTCAGCATAGTGTTTTAAGAACAAACATTCCTACGTTTGGCAAAAACAAGTTGAATGTAGCTGGCGCTAAAAGGAGTTAAAGCACTCTATAAAACCTTTAAAGTCACACCGCAAAAATTTTCCTGAAGAGAAAATTGTATTAAAGACAATGATAAAGAGATTCAGTCTCACGAGTTTCAGAATTTCAAATTGGTTATTTCTAATGTATCTTCTAAGTATCAGCATCACATAGATTAATTTTTAATCATTAAACAACTATTGCTAGTCATTTGTTCATCCTCTCTTTTAATCCATATTCAAATTTATGTCAAGTGATAGCCACTTAATAACGACGCCACCTGTGAACTAACTCTGAGGAAGGCTGCCTTGAGTAGCCGAAATATCAGTTCATTTTTATATGCAAAATACATTATAGTGTTTACTCTCCGTTTAGGCGATAAGGTTTGTATTTCTAGGTTAAGATAGTTGCAGCCCATAATTCAGTAGTCTCCATTAATTTCGCGCTCCTTAAGCTTGTAGAGGTATCTGTTCATAGGCAAAATGTACGTACGTTTATGTCTCTATGATAGTTCGTGTAGAATTTCGTTTAGGATACCTGTATATTACTTATTATTACTATCATTTAGTCAACCTTATTATCTCAAAATTTACTTTCACAGGAAACCTTTAGGCTATAAAAGCAAGGGAGAGGCCTCGAAACAGAATCTTAAATGGTTTACTTGAGAGACTGAATCTTACAATCACAGGGAGGTTCAGAAAGATGACAGATATGAAAGGCTAAGGCTATGCTGCAAAACGCCTGATGAAGATGATGATCATAACGATATTTATGAAATAATAACAATAATAATGATGACAATAAGGATGATAATGATGATGACAATAATGATACTGCTGCTGGTTATGATAATTACTTACTTTGATATATTTTCTGTTACGTATGCCTTGTATTGAGTGTTCATATACGTACATGAAAATTGGAGCATGTTTCGGAGTGGTCTGAAAAGATTGGTTTGCCAACCATTGACCTTGGGTTCGATCCCAGGGTTGGGAATCTTTGACAACTTGTCTTTACCATAGTCAAAGAGTGTCCCCAGTTTGTACAAGAGAAACTGGAGAGACGGAAACTCCACAAGCTCGTTGGATGGATTGTACCAGTGTTTGCGCAGCGCAGCCTTGTCACACCTGTGTCACGCCCGCTACGCCGGAAGAATACACGAAGGATGCAGGTACTAAATAGGTCGCTCAGCTGATCAAACAATTGATCACTCATACGTTGAGCTAGCGATAGAGTCCATTATTAAACAGCTTCATATTCATGTAAAACATGTCCCTTTGCCCTCTGCACCCCCCATCCCCCACCCCACCCCGAGAAGGCTTTTGGTTTTGAACTGGTAACACGGTTAGTTCCATAGCTGTGAGAATAAGTTGTCGGCGTGTGTAATAAGGAACTTGTTTTAATATGTAAGTAAAGCACCAACATGCGTTTTGATATTTATCAAGGTATCTATATCTCGTAAACAAATGACACCTCGACGAAGTCACTACGAACTGGATTCATGTCGGAGATCAATAATGGGAAAGCATCTAGATTTAGAGTCACTATTTCCTGTAATTTAGGGGGTTAAAACGGACTAGACCCAAGCCCAGTACACATGAAGCTCTGTGATGTACGTCATACTGAGAGATGATAGACAGCACCCAATAATTTCATGAAACATTCCTACATGAAAACAAGTGTGGTTCTTCAAAGTTTTAGTGCATCTTTTACGTCTTTAAAAGGAGAGTACGAGAGTATGACGACTACAAAGAAACTTCTCATGTCTCGGGTTATAGCAGCAGTTTGAAATATTACGCTAACTGTGTCATTTCTGGCGAGAGACATCACGCCAAGTTGATATGATTATTGGTTATTTAAAAGCGGAAACTTGGCAAGCATTTACTACATTTTAATGCATTAAGGATACTTGGCTTAAGGCGGAAAAAGAAACTAAATTAGAATTCAATCGATGACAAGATGTACGGAGGAAATTTGAACTAGTGTTCTGAAGCCAAGCAATGGCATAATGCTGTTATGCTCCCTCTTTCTTTTGAGCTGGACTGTCTGTGGTCAGTCCTGTAGTTCCTTGGTCTGGGCCAACGTCGACCGTAGCTCTATGAAGCTAACAAATAATGCTTAATCACGACTCACGGTGTTCATAGTCGACATTGCTAAAGGATTACCTAAAGCCTCAAAAGACTATTAATCGTCCACTGTCTCCCGTTTAAGATAGAACTGTACTGAAGGATCTTAACAGAAAACATCACTAATCGATTCATTGCCTGATATCAGCTACAAAAATCTGCATCCGGGCTCGGCGAATAAAGATTCACTTTGTAGCATGTTGAGATAGTATTGTTTCTCGAGCCCAGAGTGCTGTGTGTGATTAGATTGCCAGTTGTATGAGATATAATTTCGATCGTGTAACTCGGAAGAGTAAGACATAATCTACTTCATCGACTTTTATAGGATAGGGGTTAAGAAGGAAAACGAGGTAGGTTAAGGAGGGCTGTGAGAGAGAGGCTTCGGTTTAAGGTTATTGCTGGCATGCAAAATAGGGAGAGGAAAGCTCCATCAATACTGAAAAGATAATAGTAGATAAAAAAGAATTTAAATCGAGGACTGTTGTTAACGTGAAATTTATATTACGAAAGGCTCCAGAAGGAGTTAATACATTTACGTTAAGTCTGCCTGGAATTTTATATGTCTTTGACTTAAACGGTTTATCTCTCGCAGTACCACTGACGGCTGCACAGTTGAGTAGTCCTCTCTAGACGTCTGAGAGATCTTAAGTAAAATTGCAATGGAAAATGAAAGATATGTCACCGTCACTGTATTGAAATTAGTAAAAGACGTGAGAGGTCTAGGCCTCACTTAAATAACAGAACATAAATTAGACATAATACATCAGGAATGGGGATCAGCGCACAAGGAACGTGATAAACCCCTGAAAGTGGGAAACCAAGTTATCACTACTACTATAACGGGCCCAAATCCAGATGTTTTAAAGAGTGTAGCAGTTGAGAAATTCACTCTTCGGATAAGTGGGGGGCTGTGTCTCCCTCAGTTCCCCCATTGCCACGCCGCTGGTAAGACTCCCAGTTATGTTCAAGCAACTTCCACTATCTTAATGTTGAGTTGAATAGCATAATAGCTTAAATACTTGACCGTCATGTCGCTCTTGTCATAATAGGACCTTCCTTTTGATATGTACTTCGTAGTCACGTCTCTACCACTAGTGCTAAGACATGTAGTCCTATACATCTGGTCGTACTAAATGTTATTACAAAGGAAATAGTCCTACTGACATTTAATATAAAATGTCTGTCATTTTAATCACAAACTTACCATAACGCGAGCCATGCTTTCCTTTTCCATCAATTTTCCTACCAAATACTTGAATATGCTCCTTACTGGCTTTTGAGTACAGCTGTGTTTCTCTTGCGTAGGGGATGCTTAGTTTGTCTGTCTGTCTCCTCTGATCATTGAAGTGTTGATCAAAGAATATCTTATGCTTGTAGTCAATCTGTTGTAAAAAATAAACATTACAAGATCACGTTTAAGACACTGTCGTATGTTCGTGGAATTTAACCTCTGTCAAAAAAGTATAACAATGGCTGCGTAAAAAGGCAAAAGCAGCAGATATTCACATCTGCAAAAATGGATCGCAAAAATTTTGTCTATGACATGTATCAAAATTTGAATGCTAGATAATGTTTACGGCATAACATAGGATCAAATACTCAGAAGATCTTGCCATAACTGAGACCAGTCAAAGCGCTTCTGTATCACCCTAATAACTGAAGATTTGCTTGATTCAAACACTTCCTCTGACACTCCCGGAAGCAGCGTTTGCCCAGGGAGCATGGTAATACCTTCCCCAGCTTAACACGTAGTGGTATGTGCATCTTGTGACAATGCTCCTTCTTTCAAAAGCCTGCATATGCTTTAAAATTCTGACTTTATTTAGAACGTACTCTTCTTTTGCTAGGATCTGAATACTAAGAAATTATCGGAGGAGTGTCACGAATGGAAGACACTATAAACTGCTATACGGTACATACACTGTACAAGAAACTCATCGTTATACAACCACTGTGGACCTTTTGAGTGTATGAATAAAGGTACTGCAGGTCTTTTTCCTGATTTTCGTTCTGGAAGTGGTAGTGGCGGCCTTATCAATGTGTGTATTTGCTACGGTCGCATAAGGAGACAAATTTTTCTGTTGTGAAAGCTGGCATACGATATATACAGACTATCTCTAGACAAACTTCACGAGGCTTTTGTTTTACTAGATATTAATTCAAGCTTTCAATTGGCAAAATAAACTATAAAACTTCACAGGGAACTTTGTAGTCAAGCAGACAAGCGATAAGGAACACCAGGATGAGGGGACGATGTCTCTCCCGGAGATCAAACTGCCTAGTAATAAATGCTACGCGCGATTGCTATGAAAATTAACTTACTATGTTTACAAATGCTGAGATTGTGATACGAGAGCACTGTTACAAAGTCCTTTCATTTTCTTTCTAGTAATTTGATCTTTCGCTTTAGAGGCGAATTATAATGTACCAATATGTTGTAATAAAGTAGAGTAGAGAAATGGCGGAATAATGGAAGTAAGAAAACATAAAGGAGCCCTCTTCGGGAAAAACAATATTTGAGGTTATCTGGAATAGATCGGGCAGCTTCTTGTGGTCAGATTGAAGAAATATTCACTCCTTTGTAAGAGCACATTCCCTTTTCAGAATATGAAGAAATCAAACTCAAGAAAATTTGTTATTGAAAGATACTTCGAAGCTTACATATTGGTTATTGAGGGCATGATGACGTTGTTTTTATTATGATCTTAAAACTTCAACGTCGAATGTTTCCAGACACAAAGCTTATGAGCTAAGAACTAGCTTGAGTGTTACTGGAAACAAAGGTATCTCATATGAAATACCAGTGACTGTCTTCCGACACAAAACAAATCATACTAATAAGGATCTGTTGGAATTACAGTTATTGAAGATACTGGGATTCATGGTAGACTAGCCTATCAAACAGTTAAGAGCAGTAATTGGTAAAGTGACAAATAGTTGTTGAATTAAGTCTCATTAGTATGATTGAAACTTTTGCTAATCTCCACCAAAAATCATTCGAGCTTCATAAAATAGAGTGAAAATGTGCAATATGTTTATAGTAGGAGACGAAGATAGGGGAATTCAAAAAGCAAATCTTTTAACTTTTTGTTAAAAATATTATCACTGGAATCTACATAGTGCAGAGATAGTAATCTCCAGAATTGCGTAGTCTGTTCTGGAAAAAGTCTGGGAAGGAGTTGAGTATCGGATTTGGCACGCCCATGACTATTCTTAAGATCCGTGACTTTAGACCAGAGGGTCAGAGTTTTAGAGTCTTCAGATTTTAATAGAGTAAATAAACTTCAGACTTTTAGAGTTCAGTTTTATTATTATATTGTGTAGAGAAATATGAAGAACAAAGATGATCTTGTTTTATACAGATTCTAGTTCTGACACGAACTGCTGGTACTATTCAGTACAGAGTCAGTGAAGTAAGTCATAACTTAAATCAACAAATTTTTGTTATCGAAATTGATTATTTAAACGAATAAATCGATTTAGAAGGAGATTGGTGTGTATAAACAGTTGAAAGATTTCTAGACAGGGCCACTTTTTTGGCACATGTTTATTGGATATACACTCCTAAATAAAAAGAGCTATGAGGAAAGCACAGAAAATATACAAGGGTATATGTATAATGATTATGATATACTTAATTTGGCTCACAATGTAGTCATCAATGAATCCGAGGATAATAATAAATACCTAATTTTAATGAAATGACTTCATTCCCACATAAACATCTGACGTGACTCTAAAATTCTTTATATATAGATAGATATATAGATATATATATATATAGATTGGAGTGGAACTCAATTTCAAGTGAGAAGAACTCAAGGTCTTCATCCCTGGTCTTATATGTCATACATAACTGCCTTTAGAGATTTAAGTGTCAATGGCGTCAGGAACTTTCTGTGTAAGTCTTTTTACATGCTTCGAAATTTAATGGTGTCCTTTAAACGACCTCACTTTTAAAAGTTAGGACTCTTGCCATGTAGTGACCTAGCTAGGATCTCCAATTGAGACCAAACTAGCTTATTATGGACGAATTAAGTTGTATTTAGAGAGTAAAGACTGAAGAAACTGAACTGTAATTGTTGAGAATGATTTCTAGATCTGATTAGAAGATTGCTTTATCTTGCAATGTTGAAATACATCATTTTCACCGAAAAGAACTTGTGATGCCGAGGTAAAGAGAGGGGGGAGTCGGTTGGGTAAAGTTTTGGAATATACAGTCGATAGAAGGAAACGTAATTCAAGTTTATAGTTACATTTAAAGAGTGAACCATCGTAGCAAACGATATCTATTTCAGAGTGAAAGCTGTACTAAATCATAACAAAGTCTACAAAACTGGACTGCAATTAAGTCAGCAATGTGGTAGACTTACTTCTGCCGGGGGTGGGGGGCAGCATTGTTAGGGCGGAAAAAACAGAAACCAGCGTCAGCATACACTAAGGCCCATCATATATGATGCACATGTCATTCATCAACAAAAAGGAATTGAAAGAACAATTACTGTGCATTCATGAGTACATTTACCCTTGGATGGTACATCAGGTGAAAGAGGCATTACTCGTTCTGTTCTTTGAAAAGTTTCACTACATTTCTATGTACCACGTACTCATTTTTCACAATAGGGCACCCTTAGGCAGTAACTAGTTTAGGAAGTTATTAACACCTCTCCTATTATAGTACAACAAGATTATAAACGCATTTCTATTTGTTCAAGTAAGCGCTTTCCTGTCATCATATCACTAATACAAGCAATGCTCCTCCTTAATACGCCTTCTTTGGTCATACTATACATGGCTGGTATTACACCATTTCCGTTCCTTAACTTATTCCAATTTACTACTATTCCAAATTATTTGTAATCAATTGACCTTGCGACCGTGACTTAATTCTATTTCCGTTCTTTAACATAAATCTTATTTAATTCTGTTTGTTATCAAATACCTCTTGATGACTTGACGAAAATTACCACGCCTTGTAATATTAAAAAATGAATGCTGCATAATAAATGGGAGGGATGTGTCAAACTGCTTGTACTTGTCCACTGGTATTTGTCATCGTGTTCCATTTCAGTTCAACAGATCATTTAATGTAATAGGTTTGACTGTTGAATACGCAGGGCCCTGAGAATACGTGCTATCTATCGGTTCATTATTTCCATTATAGACTATTATTAGAAAACACTTCATTGTTGAAGTGGTTCACAAACGCAGAATTGAATAAGCACGAGGATGACACTACGTCACAATTTCATTGATATGAAGATTGTTTAATTTCAACTTACATAACGTAAATAGCTGCCATAGCAACAAGGTTAAAGGTTGAAAACGCACCAGTTACGCTGTATGTAAATAGAGAGATTGAATCGAATACGAGTCAGTACATCAATATGATTCTTTTCTCAGTGACTACCGTAGCTTGAAATCACATTTCTTTTATGTTCCTATATTTTACTACCTGTTGAATGAGTCTGGATCCGCTATTTGACAGTAAGTGTCCAAAATCTCAAAAAATATCTATGTTTCAATAAATCTCAGTTTATATACTGGATTATAGTTTATATATCACAAACGGGATTCGAACCTATGACATACGCATTCACAGTATGCCCTCTACCAACTGAGTTACGCCAACTTAGTGATGATATAGGTCTAATCTACTTGTTATTTGCCATGTCAGTTCCCAACGTTTCGATCGGTGAACATCGACATCCAGCTCTACACGATTTTGGAGAGCAGTCTCTTCGTGCCTTGTCACTTCACCGTCTAAGGACCGCTATCCAACCTACTTATTCTGTACAAAGGAAATTGATAGTTGCAAAGAGTTTTAGTGCTTTTCAAAGTTGGAAAGAAACTTGCAGATCTCTCTCAAAAACGTTTCAGTTTTATGTTAGACATTGAATACGATCCCCAATAACAATGTTGTGAGTCGTGCGATTGAAGACAAGAAGTAGTAAGCGGGGAATTTGAGTATGCTGCACAAGCCGCCCATTGGCTAGTCTTCTGAATTATCGTTGTGCAATGATGAGGCTCCAAAAAGTAGGGGAAGGCTATTAAAGCCACAAAAATAAGGGAAAAGTTCCACTATTTTAGTGCTATGTCTTCCTAGTATTTATCTAATAGAGATAAAATTGACAAGTTGGCATTTTAAAAATCCTGCAACTCTTCTCTGAAACGAAACGTATTAGCCTTGACTAATCAGTCTTCTGTGGGATCTCTTAAAATAACCTTGTGTATGTATGCATGCATGTGCGTGGACTCTACCCTGTTGTATCGAGCAATCTATCAACAGTGTCAGTAGTAGGCCTACTGGTTGATGGTTATGTACGTATATTTGATGTTGACTTGTAAAGTTACTTTACTTAGTTATTACTTAGTATGTAATATCTTTAAGGTCTTTCGAAATTTGTAGTACCCATGTTGGCACATCCCTATTTAACATGCACTATATTAATGTTAAACAGCATTAATCATTATTGTTATTATTTATATTGTTAGTTTGTATTTATTTAATATATAAACAAAAATGAAAGTTACTTCAAAAGGTTTACAATTGACGATAGTGTACAAAAAATAAATTAAAAAAATTTCTGGGAAAAGAAACTCAAATTTTAAAATGACGGGAATTACTTCTCAAGGTCGCATTCGTCTTATTTCCGTGGTGGTGACCTTAGAGATGCGTTAATGTATAACAGAAAGTACAAGAGTTACTAATTTTCACCCCAGTCTCACCTACCCAACAATCTAATGGAAGCTTTAATGACCAATAAGAACCTAAAGGAAAGATCATCTAAGAATTATTAACTTGCAGTAATGTGAGGCAGGCATGATTTCTAGGAAGGACTTGCGGATAGAGCCACCTTGGCAAAGTTTTGCTTGAGTTTAGAGCATACTGTACAAACTCAATCCACCACTCAAAGAATGTCGAAAAAATTGATTAACTAATTTTGTAATTATGGTTTTGTGGAATTAAATAAATGGGAAATAGTGTAAACAGAAAAAATAATCCTTTGCAAATGTGGCAAGATAAACGTTCAATGCGCAATGCTCACCTATATAAGCAGCGTTATCAGAAATGAAATCCCCTTCGGATCCCCATCCATAATTTAGAATATCCATTGTACACGATGAAGGTTGCAGATTACGCTGTTCAGTGTACCTTGTACTAACAATTTGGTTAGAGCAAATTACAAATATCATGATCTCCCAGAGACTTAATTTTAGCTTGCTTCAAGAACCTTTGTGGATAAAATATTTTTCTAATGTGTTTTTACTTTCTTTACATGTTTTTTTACGGTACGGACCAGAATCTTTAGGTTGTACGATCTATTAGTGCAATAAAATTGCTTAACGGGCATCAAGATATCTGCATAACATTTCCAACTTAGGAAGATGCAATTGAAAGCTAAATTCATTGGCTTACGTATAAGCCTACTACAATTTCGTTATTTTTTATAACATTAAAGTCTAATTACATACAATTATATCAGTCAAAACACCT
>JAAAKL020009055.1:0-15389 GCA_010016065.2 Carybdea cf. marsupialis auct. non (Linnaeus, 1758)
CAATCATTTTTCAACCAGAGACGCATTTCGTTGCACTCTCATTAGTCTGGTTCCATGCAAAGAACGATATTACTCAAAAGAACAAGCCTATTTATTATAACTAACAACAGAGGAAAGGATCGAACTAAGAACTAAACGAACGTTTCCTTTGGGATTGTTTTAGATTGGCGCCCTCTTTTTCGCTTTGTTTATTTATTGTCCAATCATGATTCGTTTAGTTCCTAGTTCGATCCTTTCCGTTCTTGTTGGTTATTGATAGGCTTGTTCTTTTGAGTAATATCGTTCTTTGCACGGAACCAGACTGATGAGAGTGCAACGAAACGCGTCTCTGGTTGAAAAATGATCCCGCTGTTTCCAGGTTATCTACGAATTTGGCCATTTAGTTTAAAAACACTGATAACATGAAGAGATTTTGCAACATTTTTTGTTACTTTTACGTACAGCTTTTGTGGAACCTTCTAGAGCTTGCCTGTCGCAATCCCGGAGGTACTGTCATCTGCTCTCGTGAAGTGGGAAACTATGTTTCAAGAGAAAGGACAGAGAGGGGACTGCAAGCATGAATAGATTGTCATCCGAAGGGGAAAAGTAACCCCGTTCCTAGTATTGACTTCGGCCTTGAACAGGGTGAAAAAAACCAGAAAAATGCTGAACTCTTATTCGAATTTTCTTGCTAAAATGTATCATCTGATCGCTTACGTGTCGGTTGACCATGCATTTCTGCGTACACAAGATTTTCTTGCGCAAATTTGGAAACTGATAGATGCGCATTGTGATGTGAAAATGTCATATGGCATTTGAATGAGGTATACATCTTCGCAGAGCATAGGTTCGAAAGGTATGCACGTAGGATTAGATAATGTAGATTGATAGAAGATGTTACTGGAGCTTTGTAATTAAGTTTATTTTTCAGTGGAATACATATCCTGAATAGAGCATATCCTGAAATTGCTTTCATTTTATGGATTGTATTCAGTTACCGATGATTAGATTTAATTTATATCCCCATAAACTCAAATAACTTGATATCATGCCATTAAGGGGATTCGTGTTTCACCATTATCAAACTTTTCTTTTGCTTGCGCTTATACTACGTCGTTGAATTGGATTCTTGCTACATGCAATCTTCGAGTTTTGGAAAGTTTAAAGCTAAATTTGAAAGTATAACAACAAACGCTTCCAATTCATCGACTTCGTTTACGTTTCAATGAGTAGGGCTATCCATTAAGACTCTCTTTTTAATTCATAACGTATGATTTGGTAACTTTTACACTTTCAAACTTCTATGCCAAGGGGCCTACGGTGACGAAGCTATTTTGTGGTGTGTCTAGAACCAACCTTCCCGATTAGGAGAAAATCATAGGATTGTAGGGGGAAAAGTTCGAGTAGTATAAGGTTTATTTCTGTATACATATTTCCCCAGTTCTTTACCAATATTTTCCATCGTTTTCTTTCGAGAATAAAGTAAATTTAATGATTTTCCCATAATCTACAGAGGTCCCGATTTGTAAACAGAATCGGTTTCATGGAGTAAATGTACACATTAACCTTCGCAAATAGTAACGTTAGTTTAATAACCCCCCATCATCAGTGATGAATTTAGCCGATGCGATTGATAAGTGTGTGTCAGTACGTGACCCTAAGGTTCTTGCTGAGATAACAGTTCAATGGTTAAAATGCACAACGCTGAGAGTTGATAAAGTTTTTGTACTAGAAGCAATCAGATTCATACTGTATAATAGATTAATTAATTTGCTCGTAAATAACTTGCCATAATGAAGGTTATATGCGAGAATTTATTAAAATCCGTGAGATTTTGCTTCATTCCCGATCCATTGACAAAAAAATTTTGTCGAGAGCGGTTAATTCCTGGTAATTATTACTCATGGTGCACTGTTCCTTTCTACAGCCACTAGTCACAACATGTATCTGGACAGCCCTATCTTTTCTTATTAACCCTTTGAGGAAACTTACTCTCCATCACCCCTGTCAATTTTTCATGACTCGCGTCTGGGGAAAACTTTAAACCGAAGAAAGATCCGTTACCATCGTATTTATTTTATATTTTTACTGTGACAAACCGACTTTTTAAACTTACATGAGGTTGTATTTTGTATTTAGGAACTGGAAAACGACTGCAGATTCTTAAGGATTCGTCTCGACGAAGCGGAGATAATAATAGATGAAAAGACAAGAATAGAAAGTGACCTATTATCGGAGGTAGAAACTCTTCGCAGAGAACATGCTGACATTCTATCGAAGTTTGAGAAGCAAAAGTGTCTATTGTTGGGGAAAGAAAAGCGTCTTGAGGAGGAAAAATTACTAAAGGAGAAATTTGCCGATCAGAACTACACATACACAGAGATAAATTCTTTGAACGAAGTAATTACTGAATTAAAACGGGAATTAGGAGAAAAGGAAAAGACTTGTGGGGAGCTTACTGATGAAAACGAGAGCCTGAAGCGACATGTGCACGATGTGGAGAACAGATTGTTTTTGTTAGAAATGGAAAGAGATGCCGTGAAACAATCGGCGGATGACTTGAGATCTGATGTTGATTATCTTAGAACCCGAGTCAGTAACGTGAAAATTGGTCATTCAGATTTTACACAGCCTGGAACAGATGGAAGAAAGGTATCGAGTGAAGAAAGGGATCATTTAAGGAAGAAATCGGTTAAATCGTCGCGAAGCTATGAGGCTTCTCTTACCGGCAGAAAGCCCAATAGGATTAGTAAGTGAGCGTTGTATATACGTGACATGCCAATGGAAGCATGTCTGGTTCCACGCGTGGCCTTGCATAGCACTCCCCCTTCCATGCTTTATAACTGGAGAATTGGTTATAAGTACAGCTGCATTTCCATGCTGCTAGATATAAATATATATTTTTGGTAGGAAAGATAAGGGACGTATATTTTCAGCATCTTATTTTTCTGGTACTAGGAATTGCTTCTATCGAGGAAACTATACAGTGGTAGGGGTGTGTGTTCTTTGTCGAACTTTGGCATAAAATGGTGGCTACATGTCATAATCTAAGCTTTATTACTCACTTTCTGAAAGTAAGTTAACGATTTGAGTTAAAGGTTTCTACTTATGCGGAGGGAAAGCGTGACGTCACGATTTTTGAAACTGTTTGAAGTTTGGAAAAAATACTCAATTTTCATGTTGCTCTATCAGTAAGAACGCCAATGGCCAAAATTGAGAGTGATGCCCTTTCCCAACACCAAGATATCAGCTTTCAAAATTTTAAATCTCTCTAACAAAACCTTTTTATTTGATGCTGGATCCTAATTTAAGGATCCAAGGAATTTTAAGATAGTTTTGACCAGAGATTTTTGAAATTCAAGCGCCTTTAGTTTAAACACTATATAATCTACTGGGCTGGTATTTTCGGAAACTGCCTACCCCAGGGTTGCTTTTAGATGCCTGAAGTCAAATCTTACTATTTCCAAAACTTTTGATTTGTGACGTCATTGATTTCCCTCCGCATTGTGTGAAGAATGAGTCGTCAAAAGTAATGAAGCTCCTCCGAAGGACCCATCCATTCGTAACTCTGTCTAATGCTGCCGATACGATACTATGATTTCTTTGCCGTCATTAACGACGAACTGTGGTTCACTGTGCAGGCAAGTTACAAGAGTTAGATGAGTCTCATGTTTGTCCCAAAAGGAACATAACGGCAAACCCATGATCTCCCTGGGCCAGGACAATTGTTAAAACCATGGATGTAAGGAATATTGTGAAAGGGCAGTATTTGCTTCCTAGATGATTCATAGAGGCAACCTTTTATATGGTTCTATCATTCTTTTCCTCTTTACTCTTATCCAAAGTCATAATGCACAAACTAGCATCAGTGTAGAAAATTGAATTGAGTTCGATATTATATGAGTTTGTGGAGAATTTACTTGGTAACGTATTTTTCTAAGATCAAAGAAGTCTAATTTGTACTGGTATCTATTTACGATTAAGATTTTAAATTGTACTTACTTCATAAGCCATACCTTACGGGATCAATGACATAAAAACATCTCTGTAAATCATATTTGTTTACAAATTTGTGCCGTATATACTTATTTGTTTATGGCTAGTTGATTATCTTTCTCTTCTCAAGTCTTAATTTCTTATTTCTTATCCTGTATTTATTCTTAATGTAATTGTTTGTTTTTCACTTATTTTGATTCTTCTCCATTCTTTCCCTTTTCTTTATTTATGTTAAGGTAACTATATCAACAACCATTGTATTACGAAGATCAAAGTAGACACATTTACAAATGCAGCTTTCTTGATGTTGATTTTTTACTGCTTGTCATACCCCATATGAGAAGTGTCGTCCCTCCCATACTGGTTTAAAACCATAACGACATAATATCGGCTTGAGTGGCTTGTTATTCTCTCTTTCTATTATTTCGAGACATGCGAGGAGTATTTTATGTAGTGCTCACGGCGATTGGTATACACAAATCGCCTGCTACTAATTACAACTTAAAGAAAATTCAATGATGCTATCAGTGTTTTTCTATGAACAAACACTGGTGCCACGAACTTAGGGTAACATAGCGAAACACTGGTGCCACGAACTTAGAGTTAAATAGACAAACGCTGATGCCACTAACTTAAAGCAACGTAGGAAAACACTGGTGCCACGAACTTAAGAGTAACATAAAAAAATATTGGTGCCACGAACCTAGAGTAACACTATTTTGGACTTTAGCTTGAATCAGTTCGTTCATACAGAGTACGTTTTATGACGCTGCGTCTCGGTGTTAATTTGCATCGTAAATGAACGAGTTACAGTGGACTTGCGGAATATCATGGAAAATAAACTAAAATTCTTGTGAAAGATATGAACTCTCTGCTTCCTTTTGTCCACTGAAAGCTGCCTGCGACAAAGAGGAAAGTTGAAGATTTATGTATCAAAAATAACTACATGTGGCTATTGTAGCGTAGTAAAGATAAAAAACGAAACATTGCAAATTAATAAAACTCCCGTTATAAGAGGATAAAATAGTTAAGGATATTATTTTGCACCAACCTAAGTAGAAGTTTCAGGGGCATAGGTTGATTGACGGGTTCCATTCTGTTCCGTTTTAAATTGTCGTGGTTTATCTAATAATGGAAGTTCAAAATTTATACTGGCTTTCCGTTACTCATACTAAACATGTGCATACTGTGTAGAGACAAGTCAGCATCTCTCCAGGCGTATTTCCCCCTTTCCCTGACTTCTGGACACTCAGAATCCTCCCAGAGAGGATATTTAGATTTTGACCCAAGCAAAAGCGTTATCTCATGTGATTGCACCAACGAAAGAGATATTTCATCTGCAGGTGAATAGTATAAGATGTGTAGACATGTTACAAATCCTAATTTTAATGGTATTTTGGAACCTGCGGATTTCGTACGCATGTGCCATGGAGTTCTCCTTTCACACGATCGGAGTTCAGTGATGTGTGTGTGTGTGTGCAATAGGTTCGATACCCGTTTCTCATGTTTCTGCTAAACTTCTCTGGCCAACAAGACACTGGTCGGAGACCCACTCTTAGTCCCCGCCCCAATGGTTGCGGAGCGACGATGTGAATATTTTTTTGTACCCTTTGAACCCAGCTGCTGACCATAAAACCATCCATTTCCAGAAGGTTTCCCGAATTTCAAACCCATTTCCCCGAACAACCAAAACCGTACAGAGGTCAGGGTAAGCTGAAAAGAAACCAGATTGATCCTCGGTTATTTTAGTTTAAAAGTGCTACACTGAGCAAACCTGTGACACGCCGGGGAAATCTGCCTCCTTAATCACCGATTTCTTGCCAATCGGCGACAGAGGGAATGGGAGGGCAGGAGACGGGAAATTTTTTGCTCTGCTCAACACGTAGAAAATTCACTGTACTGTTGCACACTGGTTATAATCAAATGCAATAAACTTTTCTTAAAACAAGAGTTAAGTGTAGCACTTATCCGTGACCTCTATCAAACTTAAGTATCTCAAGAGCCGCTGAAAGGCGTTGTTAAGAACATTGTCCTACCACTGCTTTTCTGCTACGTACAAAGGTGAGCCAGCTATCTGCTTACATGAACTGCAAAAAAAGTTTCAAAGCACGGACTGCAGGCAAGAATGAGTATTATACTGCACGTTGTAAATCAAATTTAATACAATGCCATGCAGTGTTGTCTGAAGACAGTCCGTGTCAGAGAAATTATTTATATTTTAGCACTCTACACTTGACAAATGAAGGAATGGATTTCCAAAAACTGCTTATTGTACATTTCGCTATTGTTTGGTAGTCCAATGAAAATCTAGTTGTGCAACTGTTAGTAGTAGTTTACGAAAAATAAAACGAGCGATAAGCATTAAGTAGTTTTGTGCAGCTTTTACTGTGTAAAGAGGAGAATTCTCTTAGTATAACTTTTATGTTCTGTACAACTTAGCGCGACTACAGCAAAAAAAAGATTGGCCAACTTTGCCTTACTTTTTTTGCATCAACCAAATCTTGTCAACGTTCCCAATTTGCCACTAATCGCGTATACAGCATTTTTGGGATCAGTGTACCAAATGTTAGATCTGTAAAGATTATTAAAAATTTCCAAGATACAAAGGGTAAAGTTGGCCTTCTACAGCGTATAGGGGCGCGATATGGCTGAGAATTATATGTGGTGAGTAACAATACTGTAGATTTGTGTAGCCAGTTATTCGCCGCATCACCATTCCCAAGCCGCTGTCAGCTATCACTTGTTCCTGCTGGGTTCACAAAAGTTTCCAGTCATCGGCGAGTTGACCCGAACAGTCAACCTTATTCTGATTCCTGGACCAGTTCTATACCGATAAGTTAAACCAGCAGTGAGTCACAGTGACCTAATCAATCAATCAATCAATCAATCAATCAATCAATCAATCAATCAATCAGTCAATCAATCAATCAATCAGTCAATCAATTAATCAAACAGTCAATCAATCAATCGATCAGTCAATCAATTAATCAATCAACCAATCAATCAGTCTATCAATCGATCAGTCTACCAATCAATTAACCTATCAATCAATCAACCAATCAATTAACCAATCAATCAATTAAGTGTTGAGCCCCGCGGTCCCCTGGCTACCTCCACAACCTCCACGACCACAGTTACCTAAATCATGGTGAAAAAGCTCGCAAATTGATTACTTTTGGACACTCTACTATTAATAACGATCAGTTTTCAACACAACTTCAGAATCTCTTGATATAGCTCTTACAACACAGTTTTACAACATACCTTTTTAACACTATTGATACATGGTATAGAAATATTTACAAAACGTGGGGGCAAAGCCGAAGTGACAGCTTTCAATTAATACACAAATGCTATCTAGTTTTCCTAAAGTCGAAAAACTGATACCTACTGTATTGAAAGAATGTCACAGTCAACATATCGTTTACGTCTAGGAACGATATAAAAGTCAGGACAATAAGTTCTCTTAGAGAAGCTTACATGGAGACCCGATGTTGCCATGACGGGACTTCACTACTTTTTATCCAGAAATGCCTTTTGAAGAAAGATGAACTACCATGAATGCAAACGTATACGAACTGATTACTTCTTGTAAAACATGACCAATTGACGATGGTCACAAAGAGAAGAAATCGTTTATCATAGTTAATGCTGTAAGTACCTACTGTCTAATCAGCACAAAGCGTCAAAAGGGCGTTAAAAGGTTACACACAGAACACATACGCCTTGTATGAGTTTACATGCTATGATCGCTCATTGTAAATCCAAATGGGGGCTAATCCAAATTCCTCTAATTTATGATACTATCTTAAAGTTCTCGTTGTACCTACTGTATATTCACCAAAGTTGGGAAGCCTATTCCAAAAATGCCACTTTCTTTAAACGTCTGCTATCTGATTTCCTGCATGGGATCCTGCATGGGATCCTGCATGGGATTGCGAGGGCTCATATGGTAATGATATATGTCACATGGTGGCCTATTAAGGAGGGAGGGCTTGCTCGAGGTGTGGTTAAATCAGGGACTTAGGGTAAGAGCGCATGTTGATCTTCTGGAATGAGAAATTTGCAGACTGAATTAGTTTGCATGCCCCTTCAATCAATGCAAACTGTCCGCTCGAAAGTATTGCTCCTATAAAGTGACTCGGAAGGCGGGCAGTTGATACTTGAAAACTTGAGATACTGATAACTACCAAGATAATGTTTACCGGTATCAATTTGTTCTCTTTCATTGTATTTCCTCCAGGACAGAGGAAAATCAACTAAATAAACCAACTTGAGCAAAAAACTATTTCAATTCATGTTAAGCGTCGATTCATTGTTTAGCAGATAAACCCGTGTTAAAGAAGACTTCCCATCGTGAAGGCTTTCCGTTACTAAACAAGATTTCTACGATTACACTACCAACAAGGTCTTAAAATAGAATATATCGACAAGTCTCCTTTCAAAGGAATTGTCTAAAATCGCTTCCGATAGCTCATCTAGTTAAATATTGACGGCAAAAAGCCAAGAGTACTAAGGTCAAGCCAGGTTCGTATGTGGTCAGATCGTATTAATCGTCTTACATCTACTATACTATATTGCTAGTATACCCATATCTAATGTTTCTATGTTTGTGAATGGTTGCCTACCATTTAAAAACTTGTTAAACAAGCTAAGATCTACATGTTACAAGATCGCTTCACTTCTGTGTGAGACTGTTTCGAGCCTAAACTAAACATTTACAACTCTTTCTTTGCATTTGTCTCCCAAGGAGTTCGCAAAAACATCTGGGCACTGATTGCCCCTACAGCAAACTTTACATCGAGGCCATAAAACTAGATTTTGCCCTATTGTACTGCATACGAAGCCGCGGGCTACGCTTATTGTGAGGAGACTTAGTTCTTGATAAGGGCAAATGCAAAGCTTTGGTAATTTGGAATCTTTATATGAAGAAATATATTTCAAGTGCACTGCAAGATCAGTCGAAATTTGGTCGATTAATATAAATTTCTCCTAGGAATTTATGTCCCCTCATTATACAAGAAAAACTGCTGCAATTCTTTCTTGTCTCAGCCCGGATTACATACTGCTCACCAGTTTCCATATCTGATTCCATCCAATCCAAGCCCCGCCACAGCGCTGATTAAAGCTTCTGAACGAAAATGCGGCGATTCTTGAACGGTAAAGGTATTAATTAGCGGGCGGCGATGACTATACGCAGAATGGTATACTTACATTGAACTAGCATATGGAGAAGGCGTGTTCAAAATGTATCCCAACATTATGGATTTGGAAAGAAAATAGTTTCACTAAAACTGAATAAAATTAGCCCTTACAATTGTCTCTTGAGTAATAAAATGGTGTAATACCAAGCATGAGAAAATATTTCAGATGGTGTGGCATTGATATGAGGGAAGTGTCAATTAACAACGGCGGCGCTCGTCATAGAGAGCGGTAACCGGATGCAATACGGTAATTTAAAGGTAGGATTATTTAAGACGATGATATTGCAAATTTGAATTTGTAGAAATTTTAGTCAGTGATTATGTTTAAAATTACAACTGAAGTAACTTATTCTTGATTTAAATGTATAGCTACACCAAACTTAGGACTATTTTCCCGGAATTTCCACAGCTTTTTTACATTTTTTCATTCGCTTCCTGTTTGGGAGGAATTGGAGTTCAGTAAAACCCCCAAATAATATATCAAAAAATCAGTTAGGCAGACCAGTCTTGCTCTCAAAATGTTCACGCCATTATCCAAATTCATGGCGTCAATTTTAACTTAAATATACCTAAAAAAACCTTGATGGTGATCGATGGCTTATCATTCCCCACGCCCTTTTGCTACTTTTTAAAATGAAAAACTCTTGGTAAAACGTATTTTCCAAAATTACTGGAATAATCTTGTAAAAATGCTATTAAAAGTAAATATAGGTGGTCTTAGTGACTTTTCAAAAGACACGCAATGAGGAAAGGATGCGTTCAAAAGTGGGCGAAGGACGAGCGCACACGTGAGTACGAGGGTTACATCCTCTGCTCTAGAGAAGACGGAATGTTACAGCGTCAATAACCACAATTTGGCACCGCTAACCAAACGATAACACGGTAAGAATACTGCAATGACGGGGAGGGTTACTTGAGAGCCCATGTGTAGCCAGCGGGTAGCCTGAAAATAACATTTACCGGCGTTACTTATAGACCATGAATACGGCAGTACAAAGGGTCTTGGAACGTTAAATAGTTAAAAACATACCAACACAGAGGCGATCTGATGATGTCAAATGGAGAAGATATCGAGAAATAAGGTACAGGCACTAAGAGTTTCATCACCGACTGAAGCGAATCCTGTTGTCATAAAATCTATAGTGAACTTTGGCAAAAGACGTTCCGGCATCTTTTTCAACCAATTATTTTATACGTCGTCCCCCCCCCCCCCCTGTATACCCAACTCACGGATTGTCGCCGGTCATTATGGTTAGAGGGTATTTACGTTCATGAACCTACCAAGGGGAACCGTTTTTTGCAATTATAAGAAGATACTACCTAAGAGCTTTTCACTGAATCATGCTGTGGGAAGTTGGAAGAACCAGTGTCCCTTGTTGTTTCGGGAATTAGATGAAAATAATGATTCCGAAAAGTTCAATTCTGACATCATACCTCTACGGGCTGGTCCCAAACGAAATAAAATCTTTACATGTGAATATTGTTTCTTAAACCGTAGCGCTAAAGTACCTACGTCCAAAGTTACATTAGTAAACAGTAGCAAGTGCTATAACACGGCCGAAGTGATCAGGTGAGTCGGTACCAAGTCCACAATCGAACTATAAAATACCCCGTTCGTGACGGACTCCTATTAATCAATAACTTTATGGTGTATTTGTCGCTGCAAACAACAATACCTGACACAATGGCGTCGTCTGTAAATAATCTACAATATGTATACATCATATTTACAACTTTCAGCTCTCCCAATGATGCTTTTCATGAGAATCGTTATCCTCGATCTTTTTCGTAAGTCTTTTTTCAAGTTGGTTCCATTCAGTCTACGAGGGCAAATAAACTTTCGATCAAAGGCGTAACAAAAACAATCAACGGCACTTTATGATTATAGAGAAGAGAGGGTTTCAAAAAATAAAGTTTGAAGAGATACTAGAAAAAAGTGAAAATGTCACCACCGGGATTCGAACCCGGGACCCATCCTTTCGCGACGTGCTGCTCTACCAACTGAGCTTTATTCTGTTTAGTTAGGAGAATGTCTACGGAACATAAATAGGATCCAACTTCCATCCAACCAATCCTTCCACATTGTTTGCACTTGGCGTAAGCGGCATTTTCTGTGAGGGGGTAAGACCTATGGGATGAAGACTTTACAGGGCAATACTTGTTTCGAGTGCAACACTAAGAGACGATGTTCCTATACGCCCGACAGAACAATAAGGTTTTCAAAATATGCACACGACGCTTTCTTAGGCAAACGTTCAAATAAAACTGCGGGATATAGTGAGCCCCGGGTTCGAATTTTAATAAGCGCCCAGTCCTAATAAGCGCCCACCCGAAAACCTCTGACTTTAAATATGTCCTCGATCGATTAAACGGTAATTTACGGTTCTGTACGGCTCCTTTCCTTACTGCTAAATGCTTCTCAATCAAAGAAAAAAAATCGCTAGTACAAAACGTTATTGGCAACCTACAAAACGTTTATGGTTGCAATGCACTAGCATTATACTATCGCATGGTCCCTCTCAGCACAATTCGATGGTTCACATCCACCGTAGGTTTGCACTTGCTGATCAGTTTTTCCACACGACAAGGCAACAAACCTGCTCCTTCACTCACCAGATGCTAAGCAATCAATCAGTTACACGGCTTTACGATCTAGACTCTGGTAGTTAAGAACAATCATTGAAGGAACAAATGGTGGCTGTACCCCCCATTATGATTTTTGTAGCAGCCATGAGAGCGCTAAAACCTTTTAAACAGATATATGACTATCTATCTCTGCAAAGAAAGACTCGATCAGTTTGAACGCCAACCTAGCAATCTGGCAAAAAAGCAACAAATCAGCAGACTCCAAGCCAGGCAAGGAACTAAATGCTTATGCAACATAGAAAACAACAAAACAATCATGCGAACCGAACAATCCAGCCAACACAACCTAACCAATTACTACATTCCAATCAACAAGCACTGCCAGACTATCCAACTAAGTAATCAGCTAGCTAAACATGAAAGTCAACTAGCATACGTTACGATGAACTGAGGCAACAAATGCAAGATCTTTTGCTGTTTGCCAAAGGTCGTTACAAGCACACCTTAAATAAACATTTTGCTTGAAGGGCTCCATGATCTGAATCTTCATCTATAGACTCATTTTTACCATTACCTTGAAAGTGGACATAAAGAAAATTTTAACTTTAAGAACAACAGAATGTCTGTAAGAATTCTTACCTCTGATAACTGAGCGAAACACTCCATATCTGCTAGAGCATTAGCATCTTGACTTGCTTCTTCGATTGCGTGCTCTGGGCACAATACGCGAGAAGAAGAACCGAAATTGACCTGGGGGGTGAAGGGTAGAGGCAATAAAGATAATGAGTATCATAACTACGGTCATGGGGATGTTACTCGGGGCTAGCCTGCATTTTACTAGTTCATATCACCGCAAAGTAATCCAGGTACAGGTTATTTATCGGAAGAATGAAATAATGTCAAGATGAAAGCAAGTGTAAACATTAGAAGAACAAAAAACGACTGCCTTCTACTTTCTAAAGACAAATTCCAAGGGGATTCGAAGGTATTTTCCTCAAAAATAAAGAGAACTACAAAAACAAATGTGTACGGAAAAAACTTAATAATTACCTTGAACACAGGTTTTATTATTAATGAACATTTTTGCCAGACACTGATCGCATCATCCTATGGACTGAAAGAAGTAAGCTAAATTTTTCCGCGAAAAGTTTCTCCTTCCATTACGGACTATCACTGTAACCAGTGTTCGGTAAATATGATTGGCGGCATTGAGTCCGTTACGTGATTCACTTAACGAATTGGTAAGTGTACCAGTAATACTTCCTCATAAAACAGTAATAGCATGGTAGTCATAATAATAATTAAAAAAAGCCCCAACTAAATATGTGTGAAAGAAAATTTGTTGAATATCATCGTGGTAAGACAAAATTGCTGACTAATCATGGTTGTTCGACTAAATTGTTGACTTTTCATCGTTGTTAGACTAAATTGTTGACTCTTCATCGTTGTTAGACTAAATTGTTGACTTTTCATCGCTGTTAGACTAAATTGTTGACTTTTCATCGTTGCTCGACTAAATTGTTGACTTTTCATCGCTGTTAGACTATATTGTTGACTTTTCGTCGTCGTTAGACTAAATTGTTGACTGTTCATTGTTGTGAGACTGAACTGTTGACTATTCATCGTCGTAAGACAACATTCTTGACTATTCATTCTTGTTCGACTAAATTGTTGACTATTCATTGTTCTTCTACTAAACAGCTGATTATTCATGGTTATTACACTATTTATGTGGAAAGATCTGCGTTCTAATTAAATACATCAGAGCACCAAATTACGATTTTACTATTCCTTTTGCTTTTGTTTTCTGTTTTTGGTTTAGTGTTCCGGTTTTTTATGCTCTTTCTTTTGTCGCTCTCTGAGCAAAACCACTCAATCCTGAGTTGTCGCTTAGCAGTTGCTTGGAAAGATGTAATCCTCAGCTTGCTTACCAAAGTAACTTTTGAAAAAACGGGGTTGCCATTCTTAAATAAATAAATAAGTAAATATTGCTCTCCAAAATGTTAGTAAGCAATTACGCGCGTGTATTATTATTCTATCTTTAGGATTCGATATATCTGGTCTATTGGACAAATACTGTCCCGTACGGACACTTGTAAATGGCCATACATCTTGTACAAACGTTAAATTTTGAGATTCACTCCATAAATATCAAATTGCATACAAAAGGCAGCTCTCCAAGGGGACCTCATTGGGGCAAGAATATGCTGAAAGTACTATTCGAAGGGAAAGCGTGATGTCACGATTTTGAAAATGTTTGAATTCTAGAAAAATATTGTAATGTTGCTCTATTAGTAAGAACGTCAATGGCCAAAACTGATAGCGTTGCCCTTTCCCAACACCGAGATATCAGCTTTCAAAGTTTTAAATCTCTTTTACAAAACCTTATTGCTTCATGCTGGATCCTAACTTCAGAATCCAAGGAGTATTAACAGAGTTTTGACGAGAGATTTCTGAAATTCAAACGCCTCTAGTTTATTTACTATATACACTATAGGTCGGGTTATTTGGGAAACTGCCTAATCCAGGGTTCCCCTTCGATATCTGGAGTCAAATCGTACTATTTCGAAAATGTTTGATTTGTGACGTCATCACTTTCCCTCCGCATTACTGCATTACAAAACTCGAACTTGCGCTTGATAAACACATGAAGAATGTGTTGACGTGTTGAATGGCCCGTGATGGCCGATGCCTATACCATTGTTGCCTTTTAATTAGATTTTGCATTGACTGATAGCATTGCTACAGTTCTGCGAGTAGAAACTGAAGTTTTGGTTTTTGGTGGCAGAATTTTTGGTGTATGGGACATTAGGATATTAGGTGGAAAAAGAAATGATATTTGGGCACGCACGTACGTTGAACATGCAAATTATCAAAGCCTGACACCGACCATACCACTATAATCAAGTAACAACAAGCCACCCCAGGGCGGTAGCAGATTAAATGAACCAGCAAATGTCTGAAAAGCACTGTAACAGTTGGGATATTTTACTTGCTGAAGGATATTAAGTGGTACAATAAGTTCAGGAGCAAATAGTTAGCTCTTCCCCTACTTACCAGGACTAGATAACATAATTTTGAACAGACGGAACATTCCTGCCAGTCAACGATGTTTTTTCTCTGTTTTAGTCCTATAAAATGAAGGAGGAGGTAATTTGGAAGAGATTTATATCACAGCTGATAGAAATGGTTGGATGAATTGAGCCAATTATCATACGAGTGGATTGCACGGACTGACAAAAGGAAGGATTGGGTGGATAGAGGACTGGATGGGGTGGTTTGAACTAACTGTAGAAATGCAGTGAATACAAAGGATTGGACGGACGATCAACAGTTGAAGGTTCTTATGTGGGTAGATCAATGGATGTATGCATGCATGGATGTATGTATGCATTGATGTATGTGTGCATGGAAGTATGTGTGCAAGGATGGATGAATGGTCGGATCGATGCTTGGATTGATAGATGAATTCAGTGAGGGCGGGGTGGATGGATGGATGGATGATGGATGGATGGATGGATGATGGATGGATGGATGGATGATGGATGGATGGATGGATGATGGATGGATGGATGGATGGATGATGGATGGATGGATGCTGGATGAACGGCTTGAGTGAGTGAG
>JAAAKL020009056.1:0-15387 GCA_010016065.2 Carybdea cf. marsupialis auct. non (Linnaeus, 1758)
GCCGCAGCGGCTACCACCGGCTGCGAGCCGGGCTGCGACACAACACCCGCCGGGGCCGGCGACGCCTCGGGCAGCATCGGCAAACCGGCGGGACCGATGGCCGGCTCGGGACTCGATCCAGCCGGCGGCAGCTCCAACGACCGTGGATCGGCCGAGCGAGGCCTCGCCGAGCGAGGTGAAGGCGACGGGCTCGAAGCCCGGGCCTGTGAGGTCCGGGGACGCGACAACCCACCCCATAGGAGCGCGCCCAAGGCGACGACCAGGAGCGCGCCCAGAGCCCAAGGTAGCCACGTGTCGAGATCCCAGGGAGAGATGCCGCTCTTGCTACGCAGAGCCGCCGCCAGCCGCTCAAAGCCGAGATCTTCCGCCCGTTGAATCAAGGCCACAACGTCGCCATCCCGAAGCATCGATGCGTCGTCTGGAGTGCTCTGTTCGAGCAGTAGCAGACCGAGATCCGGTTGACCGTTCTCGATCGCTGCCTCGACCTGCTCGAAGCTCGGGGCCGCGCCGGTCGCCAGCGCCCGCTCGACCAGATCCGTCCGACCGGCGGCCACCGCCTCGGTGAAGGCGCCAACGAGCAATCGATCCGCGGCTTCGCCGCCCAGAATGAGGTCGACGAGCTGCGTGTCGCCGGCGGCGATCGCCACTGCCATGGCGTTCATGCCCGCCGGCAGAGCGCAGGCGCTGGCCCCGCGGTTCAAGCAGTAGGTCATCAGATCGACCCGCCCTTGGTCGGTGGCCGCGGCCAGACATAGATTGGCGTCGGCGCCATGATCGAGCAGGACGCCGCTCAGCTCCGCGGCCGCTTCGCCGCGCTGTGCCAACCGGAACAGCTCCTGCCCGGCCGCTCCGGTGGGGACCTGGGCCCCGGCACGCATCAAGAGCTCGACCATGCGGGCACTCTCGTTGCGTACCGCTTCTTCCAGCGGGCTATCTTCCGTAGCGCTCGGATCGCCCCCCGAATCGAGCAGTAGAACGACCATGCGGAGGTCATTGTGTAGCGCTGCGGTGCCTAACGGGCTGGGATCCCCGATACTGATCTCGCTCTCCGCGCCACGAGCCAGCGCCGTCCGCGCGGCCGTCACGTCTTTGAGCTCGATCGCCAAGAAGAGCTCGTCCCGCGGTGTGATCGGCTCCTCCGGCAGCACCTGGGGCTCGCGATTCGCGCGCAACTCCGTGGCCAGCTCTTCTAGCTGCTCCTGACTGAGCTGATCGAGATCCGGAACTTGCGTTGGCGCTTGGGCCGATAGAGGCAGCGCCAACAGCAGACCGAGGCAGGCCAGCTGGCGGCAGAAGTACGGAGGGCGCGACATCATGGCAGGTCGTGGGTAGATTTTCGTGGCTCGATCGCCGACTCGGCCAGCAAGCCCGGCCGTGGCAAATTATCATATAGAGACTCAGGGTGCCGCCATGACCCGCCTGCCGCAGATATCAAACGCCCCCCGCGACCGCCGCTGGTTTGACGACGGCGTGTGCTTTCGTTGTCTTGGGCCCGAATGCGGCCAATGTTGCTCGGGCAAACACGGCCCCGGATTTGTCTGGATCAACCGTGAGGAGATCGAGCGCCTGGCGAGCTTTCTTTCGCTGTCGGTCAGCGAGCTGCGGCGACGCTATCTGAGACGGCTGACAGGTCGCACCAGCCTGCGTGAGCGAGCCAACTTCGACTGCATCTTTTATCGCCCTGGCGAGGGCTGCTCGGTCTATGAGGTCCGGCCGCTGCAATGTCGCACCTACCCTTTTTGGGGTCGAATCCTCAAGAGTCGTCAAATTTGGGAGCAAGAGGCCGCGCACTGCCCCGGTATCCGTGTCGAAGGTGACGATCCTGAGCCAGAGGCGCCAGACGATCACATCTCGGGTGAGCACGTGCGCCGACAGCTGGCGAACGATCAACGTCGGCATCCTTGACCTGCCGCCTCTTTTTCTCGAGGCCTATTTCCCCGTCGAGCGCCGGCGAGTCTTGAATGCGACAGTTTGAGATTTTATCGCCGATTTTTGCGCGAGATACGGCGAGACGTCGACCGGCAGCTCGCCGACCGGTCTTGGGAGGACCAAGTGCGGACCTACGGAGCTCAAAGCATGCAGAACGAGACGCGGAAGATCTTCGATTTTCTTCGCCGAAACATCAATCACGAGGGCTCGGCTCTGCTTCACGGGCTAGACCTCGCTCAGCAATCGGTCGAGGAAATGACTCTGCGGCATCCCGCGGGCGAGCTTCGCGAGCTGGCCGAAGATCTGGATGCCGACGATTTGTCGCAGGCGGGATGGGGAGTCCTTTTTCCGCCGGCGCGGGCCCAGTCGCTGCGTCACCACCTGCAGCCACTGCTGGATCGACGGCGTCAGCAAGCCGGAGCGCTCTATCGGGAACCCGAGCTTCGAGATCAGGAGCTGGCCCGTCAGTTTCTCTGGCGTCATCGGGCCGCTCCCGGCAACCTCGATCCGAAGCGCATGCCCTACTATTTATTGCTCGCCGGCACCCCGGAAGAGATCCCGTTCGAGTTTCAATATCAACTGGCGATCAACCATGCGGTCGGCCGGGTGGCGTTCGATGAGAACCAAGATTATAGCGAGTGGGCTCGGCAGCTGGTCGAAACCGAGAGCCAAGGGCCGACGGGAGCCCCTCGAGGCCTTCTCTTTTCGGTCGATAACGGCGACCGGACGGGCCAGCTGCTGTCGGATCATCTGGTCCTGCCCGTCGAGCAGCAGTTGGCAACCTACGACGGAGCCTTTCCGATCGAGGTCTGGCGCGACGAGCGATCGTCGAAAGCTGCCTTGGGACGTCTGTTGGGAGGTGACGCCACTCCTCAGCTGTTGCTCACGGCCTGCCACGGCCTGAAGGCGACGCCGGGTGCTGACGATCAAGAGCGCCTCCAGGGCGCGCTGATCTGCCGGCGTCCTGAGCCCGACAGCCCCGCCCCCGACCTTCCGGCGGAATACTTCGTGGCTGACGATCTGGCTGACGATTCGGGCCGACTCCGAGGTCAAATCGCTTTCTTCTTCGCTTGTTACGGCGCTGGCACGCCGCTGACCGACGACTTTCCGGTGTCGTCTGCGGAGACTGAAACCGAAGCCGACGACGAACCCTGGCAACGCCGGCCTCTGGCTTTGCGTCCGTTCCTTGCAGCCTTGCCCAAGGCGCTCTTGGCCCGCGGTGCCCAAGCGGTGGTCGGTCACGTCGACCGTGGCTGGACCTACTCTTTCGCCTGGTCCGACGGTCGGCAAATGTACCCCGCCTCCCAGACCCTGATCGACTCGCTCAAGAGGCTGCTCAAGGGGCAGCGACTCGGGCACGCCTTGCGCCCGATCTACCGACGATACGCAGCCCTCGCCGCTCAACTCGTACGCCCGCTCGAAAATCTTCGTTACGGCGAAACCGTTGACGAGCGCATCTTGGCCATGCAGTGGACGGCGCACCACGACGCGCGCAATTTCATCATTCTTGGAGATCCCGCCAGCCGACTGAGATTGAGGCAACGGTCCGGCAGCCTCAGATAGGCTCAGGTGGCAACCTTCGACTCCCAAGCCGAGAGCATGCGCCGCATCGATTCGATCCGAGAAAGCCTTCGCACGAGCTTCTCCCGGCTCAGCCCGCAGGATCGCCATCGCCTGGGGCTGGCTCTGCTCAGCGGGTTGATCCTGTCCGGATGCACCCACCTGTGGCCGGACACCTTGCTCGCCCGCGCCTCCGAGGCGGTTTTCGTGCTGCTGGGCCTCGCCGGCGCGGCGCTCGCCGGACTGATGGTGTGTTTGGCGCTCGCCCATCGAGCCGGCCGTCTGGAGCATCTCGACGCACGAACCACGGCGCGCAGCCAGGGCTGGGCCTTTGCCTGTTGGTTTGCCATGCTCAATTTGATCGCGGCGGCGGCGATGGCGGCAGCAGTGTCGGCCTTGCTCAAACCCTACGGCACCCAACCGCTGCTGCTGGGGCTCAATGGTGGGCTGTTTGCAGCTGCCGCCTTCGCCATCACCGGCCTGCTGGCGCCGCCCCGAGTCGCCGCGCTCGCTCTCTGCTGGTCATACCCACTGCCGATCGACAACTGGGCGGCTTGGCCTCGCCTCACCGCCCTCAGCCTCGACAGCCGCTGCGCAGATGCTTTGCACCGAGATCGGACCCGGCCTCCGAACGTTAGACCTCGGCGTATCGCCATCCAAACCGCCTTGAGCGCTGAAGGCGCGGACACTCCCGAGCCGATCGCTGTGAGCCGACATGGCTTGGGAGAGCTCCTGGGGCGCCTGACCGGCCTGGCCAGCATCGCGACCCTCGGCGCGATCGTCGCGTGCCTGGTTTTCTGGCTCTTCGGCCCCATGTTCACCACCGGCCTCTCCAAGTTCAGCCTGATGATGGGTGCCAGCGAGCCACGGATACCGATCCCCACCGCGGATCAGCTGGCCCAGGCCGCGACCGACTTGGCAGTCGACGACGCCCCTCCGAGTTTCGACCCCGCGGCTTCTGCCCCGGGCCCGTCGCCGAACCTACCTCCTTCCGAAGATCCGTCGACCGACGAATCTGGCCCGGGGCTCGCAGGTGTCGAGGCCGCCGCGAGCGATCCTGCCATCGAACGCGATCCCGGCCAGAACCCCGGCTCGCGCGACGACGGACTCAGCTCACAATCGATGGACCCAGAGCCTCTGGCAAGCCAAGCCACGAACTCGACTGCCACGACTGCCACAGCGACGAGTCCAGCCACCGAATCAGAGACGAGTCACGGTGAGAGCTCCGGTCTTCCGAAAAACGGTACGGAAAGGTCTGGCGCCGAGAACATCGACGGAGCCACCTCCCCCACCGACCCCGCTAGCACCGACAAGAAAGGCCCTAACGCCACCGGTACTTTCAACCATCGTGAGGAAAGCCGCGACCCACAGTCGCGCGACTCGGAGTCTCAAACGCGTCATGGCGCAACGCCGAACGCCTCCGACCGCACACCCAACCGAGACCGCACGTCGAATCGCGACGATCCTCGGGATGACGACAAGACCGACGGCAAGACCGACGGCGACCCGGCGACCCAAAACGACGCCGACAACCCAGCCGACCCGAACGACTCTCAGCAGAACCGCAGCGATCAAAACAAACCCAACAGCGACGCCAACCGCACCGAGGCGTCCAGCAACGATCCCTCCAGCCCGAGCTCGGAGAACTCCGAGGCGGAGAGCTCGGAAAAGAATGCCTCTGGAAAGCCGAAACCCACTTCCAAGACGACCGCCACTCAGCCCCACCGCGACACCGGCTCCAAGAATCCGCCCCCGGACCCGGTCGACCCGCCGGAGTCCGGAGCTTCCACCACCGAAGCTCAAGGTTCGGGTGACGAGCCATCTCCTGGCCCTCCAGGTCCTGAAAAGCCAGATCCTGGAAAGCCAGATTCCGCCCTCAAGCCTGGGGCTCCTCCCCCGCCCTCCGAGAAGCTGCCTGGCAAACCCTCCGGTCCGCCGGGCAAGCCGGCACCGTCCAGCAGCGCCCCCCCAGGCAATTGGGCTCCTGTCGCCCCCGGCGCGGATGCCGAGCTCAAGCTGTCCAACCTCGCCAACGCCGTCGAGTTACCGGAACCTCCCGAGGGCCCGATCTACTGGATCCAGCTGCATGGCGGAGAACCGACTCCGGCTCCGAGCCTGGAAACGCCTAGCTTGCCTGGCGAACGGAATGCGAAGACCGCGACGGTCGAAGACCAGGCGTCGAGAACCGCCACCGAGCGCCGATCACAACCCACCGATTCCAAGCCCGACCAGACTCTCCCCGCCTGGGTGGTCGAATGGCTGAAGCGACTTTCCGAGGAGAACCCATGACCCCGACGGCTGACCCGGATCGCTCCTATGCCCGAAACCTCATCGAGGCCGTCTCGGCCGAGCTCTTCGGGGTCGAAGACGTCACCCGCCTGATCGTGACCGCTCTGATGACCCGAGGCCACGTGCTGCTGGAAGGCCATCCCGGTCTGGGTAAGACCCGTCTGGTCCGGGCATTGACTCGGGCCTTGGGCTTCAGCGTCGATGAAAGCTATCGCCGCATCCAGTTCACGCCCGATCTGATGCCCTTTGACATCACCGGTACTTATCAGCCCGACTTCCAAAATCCCAAAGACAAAGAGCTGATCAAAGGCCCGATCTTCGGCTCGCTGATCCTCGCTGATGAGATTAATCGAGCCTCGCCCAAGACCCAGTCCGCGCTGCTCGAGGCGATGGCGGAACGACAGGTCACGATCCTCGGTAAAGATCATCCGTTACCGACCCCTTTTATCGTGCTGGCGACCCAGAATCCAATCGACCACGAGGGGACCTACGATCTCCCGGAAGCACAACTCGATCGCTTCATGTTCAAGATCTTGATGCAGCCTCAGGGCGCCGCCGTGCTGCGCCGCATCCTCAAAGCCTCATCACCGGACCCGAAGCGATTGCACCAGACCTCGGCGGTGTCCGGAGATCCCCGGCGTTGGATCCCCCACCTGCAAAGTCGAATCGCGGACGTGACGCCGGTCGCCGAGCTCACCACCCACATCATCAATCTATCGATGGTCGCCAACGGCCAGCGAGACCAGACCGCAGACGTCGACGTGAGGCAGCGCGAGGAGCTCAAGGAGATCGCCGCCCGGATCACTCAAGGCTTGAGCCCCCGGGCCGCGTTCGCTCTCTTGCACGGGACCATGGCCTGGTCTTTTCTCTTCTTGGGAGAAAACCACGCGGTGGGCCAGGGACTCGGCATGCTGGCGCGCGCCGCTTTGCGTCACCGACTGCGTTTCGAGATCGACTGGGACTCGCAAGCCGCCGACGCCGAGCAGCTGCTGACGCAATTCATCCTCGCCACCGCCCCCAAGAAGAACGGTTATCAGGAGGCCGTGCAAGAAGGACTGGAGAATGGTCTGTGAACGTCTGCCCGCTGTCGTCGCAACAGCTCAGTCATTACCTGGCGCTGCATCGCGATCGGGCGCCGCGGGGGCCCGCCGGCGTTCATCAGCGTCGCCGCCATGGGCAGAGTCTGGATTTTCGAGAGCATCGCCAGTACACCCCGGGGGACGACTTTCGCAATATCGACTGGCGAGCTTCGGTCCGTCGAGGCCGGGCGCCGCGCCAGCTCGAAGATCTGCTGGTGCGACGATTTGAGGCTGAGGAGCAATTGACCCTGGTCCTTTCCCTCGACAACCGCCAGACGATGCGCGCTACCGCCGAAGAGTCGCTCAGCAAGTGGCAAATCGCCTGCTGGCTGGCGGCGGCGATGGCCAGCATCGGGCTCAAGGGACGCGACCGAGTCCACCTCCATCGGCTGTTCGGACCCCGTCCGCGGCGGGCTGCCAGCCGTCGAGGCGTCGGCTCCGAAACACAAGCCTTTCATCAAATCCGGACCTGGTCTGAGACGCTGGTCAACGCCCAGGCGACGCCGGAGATCCATTCTCTGATCGGTCTCTTGCCGCCGGCCGCGGTTTGGGTGATTGTCACCGATCTCTATTTCGACGACCGTGATGGACTGCTGGTGAAAGCCATTCGTGACACCTTGCGAGGGCCGCGCGGGGTGGTCGTGATCGAGCTCGACAACTGGCCCCATGAGCGCGCCCGTCTCGAGGGCGATGCGTGCCGGATCGAAGGTCCGGGTCGCGAACGATCGGTGGAGGTCCGGGTCGACGGTCCGCTGGCGGATCGAGTCGAGCACCGGATCCGCGAGCATAAGCGGGCTTGGCTGGAACGGGTCGCGCATCCGGGGCTGGAGGCGACGACCTGGCAGTGGCGCCCCGAAGCGCGGCTGACCGAGCCTGCTTTCGCCGATTTCTTCACCCGCCAATTTCTCAAAGATGAGTTGATCTCGAATCTCTTTCGGAGACGCCGATGACCCTCTTCTGGCTCAGCCTGGCGGCGACCGTCGGACTCATCGTGGTCCATATGCTGCGTCCGTTTTACATCCCGCGGGTGATCTCGGCCGCCCGCTTCTTCTCCGACGACGACGAGCGCCAGAGTGCCGAGCGTCGTCTGTCGCTGGCCTCCCCTTTACGCTCGCCGCCGCTGCGCCCCCAAATCCTCATCTTCGGTCTGATCGCCGCCGCCCTTTCCCCCTTCGACGGCTGCACGGAGCGCAGCGAGCGCATGGGCCTGTGGATCCTGATCGACGGTTCGGCGAGCATGACCACCCGAATCGGTTCCGGTCAGCGCTTCACGATCGCACGCCGATCCCTCGATGTTTTGCTCGCCAGCCTCGAGCAAGACGACGACATCCAGGAGCTGGACATCTGGCTGTCGATCTTCGACCAGCGCCTCACCGAGCCCTTGGCGACTTGTGTTGACGGCGCGACGGCGCGACGGCGCCTGGCCTCGATTTCGCCTCGGCTCTTGCCGACCGACCTGAGCGTGGTCCGGGCGGCGCTCGAAGATCAGGAGCCGGAAGCGCCGTGTGCGATCACCCATCGACTGGTGGTCTCCGACCTGCCGACACCCGCGTGGCTGGAGGCCTTCGGTCCGACGACCCAGTGGTTAGACGTCGCACCCGAGGCCGAGAACGTCGGTTTGACACGGTTGACGCCGGTCGTCGATCCGCTCTCCGGCGGCGTGTCGGAGATCATCGTCGAAGCGCGAGCTTACGGTTTGGCGCCGTCTCCGGAGGTGTCCTTTCGTCTCCTGCGGGATACTGGCGCATCGGTGGCTCGTCACACCATCCGTTGGGGAGCTGAGCGCCGCTGGCGACGGCGCTTCCCCCTGCGCCCCGGGCGCTACGTGCTCACCCTCGAGCCCGGTGGCGCTTACGCTCCGGACGATCGAGCAGAGATCAAAATCCGGCGCTTCAAGCCGCCTCGCATCGTCAACGGCCCTGATCCGCCAAACGCCACTGAGTCCCCGAACCTGCGCATCTGTCGCCTCGACCAAGCGGCATCTTGTCTGGAGCACCGGCCTCAGGTGCCGCTCCTACTGGTCGGCGACGGTGACGGAGGTTCCGACTCCGCTCGACTCGGCTTCTTCGATCCTCGAAGCTCCTTGCTCGACGATGTCCGGCTCGATGTGTTGGAGCAAGCCGGGCCGGCGCGGATCGAGGTCCCGGATGGTTTTCAGCCTGTCGCTAGCAGTCTGGACGGGACTCGGGTGTGGATTGCCCAGCGTCAGGAGCCGCGGGCGGTCGTTCTACCCGGACCGCCCGGGAGACACGACGATCCGGTCGGGCGTCTGGCGACGACCGTCTACGGCAACGCCCTGCGCTGGTTGCTCGAGGACCGACAGCCGTCAGCCCTCCACTCGCTCACCGACCCGGTCAATCCCGAGCCCGAGGGCACTCGTCTGGCGCTCCATCCGGGGGAAGGCAAAACCGACTACCCCCAGGTCTCCCGTTTCCAACGCTCGGCTCTGCGGCCGATCCCGCAGGCCCAGCGCAAAGACCTGGGGCGTCTGCTGCTGGGGGCTGCCGCCGTCATCTTTTTCGTCGAGCAAACCCTGCTAGCGCATAAGGGCTCCTGGCGATGAGTGAGCTTCAGCTGCGCCTCGATTGGCTGACTGGCGTCGTCTCCGTGGCGGTTGTCCTGGCCTACTTTCAATTGAAAAGCGCCCGACGATGGCAGCGACCGGTGGTCCTGAGGCTGGGTTGCTTGACCGGCCTGCTGTTGCTGCTGGCGGCGCTAGATCCGCGCTGGCCGAAAGATCCGGGCCATCGTTCTTTCCTGGTGGTGTTGTTCGATTCTTCCGACAGCGTCCAGCGGGCCGACGACAGCTGGCTGAACGTCCGGACGGAGGTCGCACGCTGGCTGCAACCGAGGGTCGAGGCTCTCACTCCAGGCTCAGGTCATCAGGCCCGATTAGTGGCTTTCGGCCGTCAACTCAATCGCGGGACCCGCGACTTCCCTCTCGCCGAGCTGCCGGAACGGGTCAAGAGCCTGACCCAGATCCCGCCGAGCGACGGCAGCCATCTGGCATCGGGGCTTTCGGCGGCGGCCGAAATACTCGACGGCAAGGCGGGGCTGGGCGCCGTGCTGCTGATCAGCGATGGCCATACGACCGATGGCCGGGAGGCGGAGGCACTGGCGATCGCGCGCCGTCTCGGCCGCTCCGGGATTCCGATTCACGTCCTGCCGATCGGCGGCCAACGCCCCAAGCTCGGCCTGTTCGCCGCCGACCTGCCCCAGCATCTGGAGGTCGATCAGCCCGCCAGCTTGCGCGCCGTTTTGACCCATCAGGAGGACCGTCTGCAGCGATTGTCGGCCCGTCTGATGATCGACGGCGTGCCCCAACCCTCAGAGATCCTCGAGCTACCTGCGGAATCGGAGTGGAATGCCACGGCGTTTCCTTACCGTTGTCAGGAGGTCGGCCTGCATTCGATCGATCTCGAGGTCTTCGAGCCGTCGACCGCCGGACCGGAGGAAACGCCAGAGCCGAGCGCCGAATGGCTAGCCCGACAGCGTTTCATCACCCATTGCGTGGGCCCGGCAAAGATCCTGGTGGTCGGCTACGATCGGCGGCTCGTCGCCGCGCTGCCGCCGGATCGTTTCGAAGTCGAGGAACTGGATCCCGACCAGCTCGCTGACGGGCCAGATCCTGGCCGCTTCGACGTGGTGATTCTCAACGGCGTGCGGGCCGAGCCGTCCAGGCGGCCGTGGCTCGACCGTCTGGCGGCGGCGGTCGAGCGAGGCACCGGCCTGTGGGTGATCAACGGTCGCCACCACGGTGGACCTGAGGCGGCGACCGTCCTGATGAGCTATGACAAATTGCCGCTGGCCGACACGCTGCCGGTCATCACCGGTCAGCGAGCGCTCGAGGAAGTCACGCCACCGCTGGATATTTTTCTGTTGATTGACATTTCAAGCTCGATGAATGGCTGGGAGCTCACGAAAGCTAAGGAGATCGCCGACACGCTCATCGATCGCCTGCGCCCGGTCGACAAGCTGTCGCTGATCGCCTTCAACCATCAGGCCTTTCGTACGGTCTGGCAACAGCCGATGACCTCGCAGGCACGCCAAGACGCGAAGACTAGAGTCAGCGCTCTGAAAGCCTATGGCGGCACCGATCCGGAGCAGGCGCTGCGTCAGCTTGACAAGCTTCGAAATCTGCGAAACTGCGGCTTGTTCATCGTCTCCGATGGCGAGTTTGGCTGGGTCCGACCGCGACCCGGATGCGAAGGCACCGTGTTCGCGATCGCCCGACGCACCTCACCGGAGCTCGCCCGGCTGGCGGCCACCGCCGAACCGATCGAGGTGCCGAACACCAGTTTCAACCCGAGAGAGGTCGGACTCAGATTCTTCCAGCCCGAGCCCCGGGATCGATTCTTCGAGCCCGGGACCTTCGAGCCGATGCTCGGCATCGACGCCTACGACCGCAGGTGGCCCGCTCTCCCCCCCGAACTCATTCCCTTCAACGGCTCGGCGGTGACCCACCCGCGTCATGATGCCGAGGAAATGATCGATCGTCCACGCCCCAACGACCCGGTCCTGGCCTACCGCAATCACGGTTGGGGACGAGTGGCGGCGTTGACCACAGCTTTGCCCGAGGGCTACCTTCGTGCCGGCTCTCGGGAGACGGTTCGGCGCTGGATCGAAGAGCTGATCGCCTACCGGGACCGCGATCGATTCAGCCTGTCCGTCACCCCACTCAAGGACGGCTACCGACTGCGCTACGTGCTGTTGGACCGGGGCGGCGACCTGCCGAGTCTGCGCGCTGTCCAGGCGACTCTGGCGGTCGGAGACGACGTGACCCAAGTCGAATTGGAGCCGGTCCCTGAGCTGCCGGGTGTCTTTTCCGCGGAGCTGAATCCGCCACCGGTTCCGACCGCGACCGAAGCCTATCTGGTGCTGCGCGAGATCGGCAACGGCGCCCTGCCACGCCCCCAAGGCATGCCTTGGACTCTGACGCCGATCGCCGCCGATCTGGTCACCGGCAGCGGCGACGAAGACTGGCACTTCGGCATCCATCACGAGCATTTGAGGGCCTTGGCAGACGCTACTGGCGGCGTCTATCAGCCCACCGAAGACGACCTGCTGAGTTACGGCGCGCGGCCAGCGACCACGGCGTCCAGGGCTCCCGCGTTGATCTGCTTCGCCCTGCTCGTTTATCTCGGGCAGATCGCCATCCGCAACCTCGGAAAACGGCGATGAGATCCGACCGGAACGCGCAACGCCTCGAGGCTGCGGCCCTGACCCTGAGGCATTGGGCCGAAGCCCTGACCCAGGAGATCCTGACCTCTTCCGGGGAGCTCGATCTGCAACGCTCGAGCCGCCTCCTGACCGAACTCGAGCGCTTTCTGCGGCCGCCTCGGTGGCGGGTCCGGATCGCCCGAGTGCGCCGCTTTTGCAGTCAGCTGCTGCGCCGCCTTCCGGGTTGGCGCCGCTGGTGGCCCTGGGCCGGGACGCCCGCGCCGCCGGACCTGCGCCTGCACTCGTTCCAAGCAGCCTGGTGGCCGTGGATCGCCCATCGAGCTTGGCACGAGGCGCGCTTTCAAGAAAACGTCGCGCGATGCGTGCTCGACCAGGCGAGAGCGCAACACCTGGCGGTGGTCCGCGACCCCAGCGGCTCGCCGCAGCCCGGCGAGCTGCCGCTGCCCCGCATCGATCCTCAGACCTGGTGGCTGCTGCTCGACCTGTTGGCGGTCCCGGCCTTGAGAAATCTCGACCGACGGGGCCTCTACCGACCTCACCGGCGTCTGGCGATCCGGCTGGCTCGGCGCAGCGGCCGGCAGCTGCGCCAGGGCCCGAACCAATGGGCCGGCTTCTGGGACCAATGGCTGATCACCGAGGCATATCTCCGCGCCCGTCCAAAGCGGCGATCGTCGAGACGAAGGAGACCGTTCGCGGACCGTCTGCTGGCCGCCATGCCTCAGGCGATTTCAAGAATTCAAGCGGCGGGGCTGAGCTTCGTCGCCCCCACCGACGAGGAGCCGCCGGACGTGCTCTCCCACGATCCGCAAAAACGCGGTCCCGCCTGGATGGAGCTTTCATGACCTCTGTTCGCGACCCCGAAAGGACAACCGATGTTTGACCCCCAGAAGCTGAGCGCGATCCTGCGGCAACATCGCGAGACCCTCGAGCAACTGGCCCGCCTCGAGCGGCATTTGAAGCACCGCTTCTTCGAGCTCGACCCGGCGATTGACGCTTTGATCCTGGCCCTGGCGAGCGGTGAGTCGGTGCTCCTCATCGGTCCTCCGGGAACCGCCAAGTCGAAGCTGGTGCGGGCCTTCTGCGAAGGTCTCGGCCTGATCGACGAAACGCGGACTCACGTCAAACCGGGCGCCGAGATCGTCGGCAACGAAGCTTATTTCGAATACCTCCTGACCCAGTTCACCGAGCCGAGCGAGCTGTTCGGCTTCTACGATCTCACCCAGCTCGAAAAGCAAGGATTGATTCGGCTCGACGACCGCTCTTTGCAAAAAGCGCGAGTCGCTTTTCTCGATGAAGTTTTCAATGCTTCGAGCGCCATCCTCAATTCCTTGCTCTCGGTCATGCACGAAGGCATTTTGCACGACCGCGAGAAGCGCATCCGGGTCGATCTCGAATGCCTGGTCGGTGCCACCAACGACATCCCGCAGAGCAGCGAATTGCTAGCCTTCTTCGATCGCTTCTTGCTACGGGTGGAAGTCGACAACCTGCGGGTCGACAAGCGCCGCTATCCGCAGTATCAAAAACGCCTGGCTCAATTGATCGATCGGGGTTGGCGGGAGAGCCAACGTCGAGGCACACCCAAGGTGAGCGCCAACCCACCGCAGCCAGTCACCGGCCAGGATGCCACCCCGGAGGAGTTGTTCACCGAGCTTCGGCGATTTCGCCACCACCTCGGAACGCTCCGGCCCACCGGCCGCGGCCACGACCGTCTCGCTTATCTGATCGAAGGCGTGCGCTCCAAGTACCTCTCTGAAATGTCGAATCGGCGCCTGATCAAGATGTGCTTTGTGATGACCGTCCATCGGCTCTATCGCGCCGCCCGCGACGGCGAACCCGACGGCTCCCCGCTGACCTTTGACGATGAGCTGGAGTTCGGCTTGATGCTCAAATACTTCCTCGATCGGCGCGACGCCGTCGCCGAGGATCAGATGCTCGAGAAGCTGCGGAGCTCGCCCCGATGATGGCATGGAACCATCCGAGGAACGTCTGGCGGCGGGCCGCGCGCATCGTCCGGCGCCGCCGCGGCGATCCACTGCTCGAGTCGAGCTCGCCAGCGGCGAGCCCACGAATCGTGCTAGTGGGTCCAGAAGTCTGGCAACGCGAGATCCAGAAGGCCTTCGGCCAGCTCAAAGACGTGCGGCCGCTAGCGGCAGCCGTGCTTCGTCACTTTCATGATCGCCACCTCGGTATCACGCCCCAACTGGCGGCCGGTCTGGCGGTTCATCTCTGCCACGATCGGCGCCTCCAGTGGCAGCTTTCGGCTTGGCGCGAGCCCTGGCTGCGCATCGACCATCGACTGCGCTCGGTCTTCGCCGAGGAGGGCGATGAGCTCGTCCGCCGCTTCGGCTTTTCGGCGTCCAACGTCCCGGCCTACTATCTGCAGCGGGTCGCCGGACCGATCTTCGCACGCCTTTGCCGTGACCGCAGCCTGCTCTTCGCCGAAGCGACGCAGCCGCCGCTCGAGGTCGCTTATTCGTCTTATGAAGAGCGGTTGCGAGAAGACTTCGGGCGGCTCGTCCTGCGGTTGGGCGAGATCTTCGAAGTCGATCGGGCGTTTGCCCTCCAGCGACTCTCAGATCGTGGGATGCCGGGTGCGGTGCCCGACGTCGATCCGGTGACGCTGGCTTTGCTCTGGCGTCTGAAACCAGAACACGATCCATCCCTGGCCCGCCGCCGTTCGCAGAAGCCACGGCGTCGCAGTCAGCGGCTGCCGCGCCGGCATCGCAACGAAGGCGGCGTCGACGGCGTCGCCCACAGTCGCCGTCCGGAAGACCTGTCCTCCCGCCTCAAAAGCGAGTTGCTCTATCCCCGGATTCTGCGCCTCGAGCGCATGCTGCATTCCGGCTATCTGGTCCTCCATCGTCCGCCGCCGCGTGAGACCGCAAGGGACGTCCTGATTGTCGGTGCGCTGCCACCGATCGCCGACGTCTCGCCGCTCGCCGTGCGCTACGCCAAGGCCCTGTGGTTCCATGCTGCCATGCGCTGGGCCCTCGACCTGCTACGCCTCGGCCTGAAGCGCAGCGAGCTGCTCTGGATCGAAGCCGACCGCTTCGGGCGTCCGCGCGAACAACACTTTCTGCTGCCCGAGCTCGCCGACGACCTGCCTCTGGGAAACGAGCCTAGCGAGGTCTTTCGCCGGGACTTTCTGGCCGATCTGGAGTGGCTGCCACGATTTCTCGACCTCCACGAAACGGTCCGCGAGGCGCAGCGAGCGTCCAGCCAAGAGCCCGACGACCGCGGCGCTGACCGGATCGCCAACTGGTTGCACCAAACCGTGGCTCAGCTCGAGGACCATCCGAGGTGGCCGGCCCACGGAGCTCGTCAGGGGCAGCGAACGCCGACCGCCGCG
>JAAAKL020009057.1:0-15387 GCA_010016065.2 Carybdea cf. marsupialis auct. non (Linnaeus, 1758)
AAAATAAATGTGCTGACGAATACGCGATCATCCCATAAAATAAGAAACGCTGACCTAAGTACAAAAACACAACCTTTGTTTAGAAATAGATGACTCAGACGAGATGAAGAACTAAGACACTCGTCCCACCGCTTTCATATTATCGGGATCAGAGAACGGGGTACGTGGCATCTAAAGCCCTCTCTTGGAGACGCTTCCCACTGCTTTCCTACCGAAGGCTCCTCTTGTCTCCCTATTATCACATTTCGCGCCAAAAAAAACCCCAAACCCCTCCCAAAACACTAGGTAATGTTCTCTACGTCATAGCACTTCCGGTGCCTGAATTTTTGTCGGCATCCCTTTGGCCCAGAACTCTCGAAAATATCTCTACTTGCGCTTACAACACCAGAACTTTAATTTAAACATTCTAACTACAAAGTTGAAAGGGTTATTTAAAGGGTAGGAAAACGTGCGACAATTTACGTACGTATGAATCGGATAATTATGAAGGGAAATTATTAAACGTTTCATAATGCTAGTAGGCGGGAAAATACGCGTCTAAGGAAGGGTGCAATAACCACGTGGGTAGTTGCGGAAGTTACACTCCTCCTCCAACGATAAGAACTGGACATGTTTTATATACCGTTTTGTTTGGGACATATTTTGCATGGTCACACTCAGGTGTATACTCAGATCAAAATGTTCAACACACCTTTCACTACACGAAGTCTGAATCTAGTTCTAATGTTGCGCAATGTTTAAATAGAAAAATAGTGAAATTAATTATTCGAATACATTAGCATAATTATTACGTATGCAACATCTCCTCACACATTGAGAGATTGATGTGCTTGACTCCCTTACTTAAGTACCTGAACGTTCGGTTACGCTCAGGGTACAACCTTCTTTTTATTGTTGAATCATTGATATCCTTATGTACAAAATCATCATTTTCTTTTTTCCGTGTTGTCCCTAAATAATTTGAAAAACGATACGTCTCTTGTATAACATCTACCTTTCTCATTTTTTACGGTGATAATTGAATGATTAAGATTGACTACAGAAAGCAAATCACCTAAAAACGTCGAGTCTGGCTTCAAAGTGAATTTTGTTCTCTTCTTGAGAACCCTTCTTCAGCTCTACGTTTGTCCTCTGAGTACTCCTTCGATTCAGCATACTTTTGTTGTTGTTGTTTGGTAGTTTTTGGCATTTGCACATGGTTCACAGAAACTTAGCATCTTGGATGGGTCATTGGTAAAATCTTCTACACGATAATTCTTCGCTGATTTCTTAACAGCATATTCACTAAGGTGTCCATAACGATCGTGCCAATAATCCTTTTAAGAAGGACTAGTTTGTCTTGCTGCGTGCAAAACTTTATCGATTATACAGTCTACATAATATAGAGACCCAATTTGAATAGCAGCTGTAACAACTTCACCGCCACCCTTCTTAATCTGACATTCTTTTTCCTGAAACTCTGTACTTAATCCAGCTTCACTTGCCATTGAGACACTAACAAGATTGTATGCAAGACCTGGCACATAAAGTACATCCTTAAGGGTGCATTTCTTTACACCTTCTGAAAACTTAATTTGAAGTTGTACAGAGCCAATACCAGTGGATTGCACTGCATGGCCATCACCAAGCGTGACATTCGATGATTCAGAGCTCCTTCTGGCTACACATACGTGCTATGGTACCTGATTCCAAAATACATCTTCTACCACTGGCTGTTGTGCAAAGTGCATGTTGTGCAATGGAACATAAGTCCTCCCTTAAGTCTTATTGCTTCGCATGTGCATGATAGGATTTATTTTTCCATGTCTTGCAAATTTTCCTGCCGAGTCTGGTCTTTTTAGCCTGAGACGGTCTTTCTTATAATAGCCAACTTTTTACAGTAGTAACACTTACCACCCATGCTATTATTGCCACTGTGGGTTAAAAATGCTCTGCCCTCTCCCTCTGAAGAGCAATGGTGAATTTTCCTTCCTCCCGCTCGGTAACAGTCTCTATTGCAGGAATTGCTGATGGAACGCATGACAGCATTCATGAAGCTGTCTGTAGATAGATCTTGAACCAACTCGAAGTGAACTGCTCAGTAGCGTTGGCAGGTGAGGATGTAACCATATCTTTTTCTCTGTCGGTGGATTCTTCATCGTGGGTCGTGTCAGTCTTCCCTTTATGATATTCAGCGGGCCAAACAAGTCTATTCCTACTGCAGAGAACGGGTAAAGGAAACCATAACGACTGGAAGTGGTGCCATGACCAACTCACCTACTTGGCATCCTGACGTCCACACTTATGGCATCTTCTCAACGTTCCCCTTACCGTCGAAACCCCACAAAAACTACCCAGAATCTCTGCGGTATCTATGTGAGAACATGCTGTGTTAAAGCGTGACCATTGATGAAAAAGTAATGAATGATGAACATATGAGTGACTCGATGTTTGTTTGCCCAAAAGGATAGGGTGTTTGCAGCCATAATTAAGGTTAGAACGATTCAATATAGCTCCTACCCATCCTTGACAACTGACCTCGAACCTAATCATTCTTACCTATCATTTTCTTACCAAAAACCTGTCCCTGCACGACCTCTATTACCCTTTTCTCCGCAATATGTAACTCCTCTACACATCTCACACTCTATGCATCTACACTCCAAATTGGTCTTTTCTGTAATAGCTTTCGACTAAAGCAACTCTAGAAACCTGCTCAATTTGGAAATTTTACAATAAATCTGAAAGTGATATCACTTTAAACTACATGTTTTTCCACTTGTTCAGTAAATGGTAATGATAGCCTTTCTATCTGTAATACTTCTTCAGTTTCAGGTGTCTTCACTTCTTTTCACCACTGGATATGAGCAGATATCGATGGATTACTTGTCTAATTTTACTTTGTAAACAGTTGTAGATCACGAATACTCTGGAGAGGGATTCTACTGATCACTATAAAACATGTACACTACCGTCTTCCATGTGTCATCGCCAGATTATCACAGAGGGCAACAAGGCTTAAACTATGGAAGATTATCAAGAGCCACCTGTAACTACTTTTAGTCAAACTTACACCAAAGCCAACTTTCCCGTGAGCTTTTGGCAAGAAATAACCTTCTTCAGGAAATTCCGCCTCGAACTTGTTAGCTAGCTATCTGTGAATGTTCATGTCTGAATCTCCTAATGTCTTGGAACAGAGGCAAGGACTGCTTTTAGTCTTTCTTTCCTCATGGCAATCTTAAAACTTTTTGTTTGTAATCACATCTATTTTTTGTTTACTTTTTATTTCTACTTCCTTCAAAGTAACTTAATACCCTTGAAGTGGCCACCCTGCCTTGCATTGAGTGAAGGGTAAACAACAAAACCAAAACAATGTATCACCATGTAATGCGAGTTTGTCACACCATCCCATAATAGTCTACATGCCGTTTGTACCTTTGATCATCTTTCATCCATAAGAGCACAAAATCGAATGGACAATGCCATTGTTGTGGCATCTTACTGAGATGCTTATCCGCATACTACGAAGTATGCTTGCATGACAATGGCACGCTCTTTTAATGACAATGCCATATCAAAAAGGAAGACAATGCAATACAAACTGTGCCTTGTATTTCTAATTATTTTATTATCAAACATTCCCTGATTATTTACACTGAAGTTATGTGTAAGGTAGGTTCCTTAAAGCAACCTCGAGCCAAATTCTCTTAAAATATACAAATAAAAACTCTGGAAAACCTAAAATTTCTACAGGGTAGCCTGCTTATATTTATAGTCATAATTTCCTAATGGTTCGGTGAATTGCAAGCAAACACTACTACACTCTTTTACATTTTCAATCATGATCTTCCCTGTCGGATAGGTCTTCATTTGCCCCTGCAATGCTTCGCGCTTCTAAACTTGACCTTCTACTGGGTATTTTTGGTCTTGTGTTCTGCACAATTTCTTTGTACCAATCTTTCGGATATTTGGCAATATTAGTCATGTATCTCTGGTTGATTCTCCATTCATCTTCCTATTGTAGATAAAGAAAGAAACAGTACTATCAATATAAGAAAACTCCGCCTTTCTATCATCGCATAAGACTGCGCTAATATTTTCGAACTTTGTGAATGAAGTTCCTTACTCTTGCGGTGCTAAATTTAATGGCCTGTCTTGCGCAGAATTTACTCGAGGGGCAGAGGAATAAAGGACATTAAATAGTTTGATGATGATGATGATGATGTACATTACTTTCAAAGATCCTGAACATTGTAACAATATACCTTATTCCAGGAAATTAACGCGGTACTTAATTAACGCGGTTTTTTAAAATTCGCGATAATATGTTACCCTTAAACAAGACGTCACGTAAATTTCCAGGCCGTTAAAAAAAAACTGGGTAAATAGTAATCGGAATGCATTTAAATTTTTTTTACTTCTAAGTTCATTACATGCATCATGTATTCTAGTTTGACTGAACCGCGTTGATTTAATTGTTACTTCACTGTGTCTTTGGCTAACCGCATTGGTTTGATTCGCGTTAATTTAAGTATCGCTAATTTAGGGTTTCGTTAATTTCCTACAGTAGAGTAGTCAGTAGATATGTATAACTAGAAGCAAGCTTCTTCGACAATCAAAGTCTGTTCCAGACTAGGGCTGCTCACCGAACATCGATAAATCGAAGGATGGTTGGGCCTTCGATTTTCGAATACCTCGTTTTCAAGACAATAATCGACTACCTCGATTTCAGCTCTATGAACGATTCTTTAACCTTCAGATAATAATCGATCACAAGGCAGAGTATTTTATAGCTTGGACTCACTGAGTCTGGCATAATGTTCTTCCACTTTCAGGTGACTAAACTGAAACGAGCGATACCGTTTTCAAGCGAGTCCGTGTTCCAAGGAGTCTTCATTTGATGATTGTTAGGACAATGTTTAAATGCAAACGCAAGGTCACTCCCGCATCATTTTGTTTCGCTTTCAAATGAAAAACGGTATATTGTAAACCGGACCTTAGAGGCGTGAAAAAGACCAGTTCTGCTAACAGGGTTAGCTTTTTTACAAGAGCAGTAAAAGGATTGAAGTATGCCTCGCGTGTTTTTAAAGGAAATAATCTTAATGAAAATGTTACAGAAACAAAAATGGCATGACAGACGGAAGTTATTTGCTTAACAAAAACAACAAGCATTAAGTAACTGACTTACCATAAGGGCCGACTTTTAAAAACATAAAGCATTAGAGAAATCGAGCGAAAATTCTTAGGGGGTCCATGCTCGGTTGACACAATGGGGTAATTCTGGGCCTTTATATCAATTAGCGGCTTTTAACTAAACGCCTACATAAACATATACAAAATGAAGCTGTTAAAAGACAATGGTTCAGTCATTTTACTATCCAGTTCCTCTTCAATTCACCCAAACTAATTTTTTTCCCCAAATCAAATTATCACCCATGAAAGTGTCCGAGAATATCCGTTTCCGAAAAAGTACCCTTGTCCCACCCTTAACCGACATGCCCATTCGACGAAGGTCATACAATGCAAGCTAGGCATTAGTTCTTTTCAGTACAAATGAAATAGCCCTATGGCCTACATGGTTGCTACGGCCCTGGCTTTCCTAATTTCACATCAACGCTGCAAACTTTTCAAGCTTTTCTAAGAAAACATGAGTCCTGCACTAGAGTCACACAGGTGAACCCTGACACTTGCGCTTTTTCCATTTGTTATTTCTATGGATTAATATGACAGCTTTCTTACTACTTTTCTTTGCGTAAATTAATACAAACTGTGTGCTGGTCTACACAAATTGAAAATATTAATTCATGAATAACTTCTTATATATTTTGCACTTCCGGCACGTCCATGACACGCCCACAGAAAACGATAAATCGAAATGTTTTTCTCCGATATATCGATTAGTAATAGGTCGTGCTGCGGACGGCTCTGTTCCAAACATTCTTGGTGGCCTTACTTGATTTGAACTGTAAAAAATACACATGCGGGGGCACTTCGTATGACATTTCAGGTTAAATGAAACTCAACAGACAAATGATAAAAGGGAGAGCAGATAAAAATACCCCTTACGATATTATTTCTTGTGTTGACCTCGATTTTCACGATGCCAATGCAAGAAGGCCAAGAGAGCAAGGAACATCATTAGCATAGCGACTCTTTCATTTGTATTTGTATACTTACCCACTGCATGTGGTTGTAATGTGGCTCCTTTGATGTTATCCTCTTAAGAATTGCCTAAAGGCAGCAAAATAAAAAATTGAGAACGCGACAATAAACCATAAATCTCAAACTGTCAGTCCCTGGGAAATATGACCCTCTCAATAACGTTGTCAAATTCACGGGTTTTTCCAGTAAAATGTGAGCTGAGACCATTCAAAACTTGCGTCTTATGTAGAGCATGCCGATAAGGCGGTTATTGGTCTGCACACTTACGCTACTTTCTTCTCCAGTTTTTACGTAAAACTTATAATGATTAAGAAGTAGTTAACAATCAATAAATCGAAGACAAAACATTAATACCGACCTGGAACCAATGAACGATTTATTCTTACCATGATCACAAAAATACTCTAGGGTCAACGGTTGTTAAATTAAAAATCTTTTCGATCCCTTGGATCGAATTAGAAACTTAGCCTCCTCCTCCCCCATGTCCATTCGTTTTGTGATAAGAAATATATGCAACCTCACTTACTCCCTTTCTTTGCATACAAAATGTTCTTCAGAGGTATTAACAAACAAAAGTTAACTTTCTTGCCAACTTTGAATAAAACCTTTACCTGACAACTGGGAGCTCGGCTTAATGATGCAAGTATGCTTACAAGAATTTTTACAAATCTGATACCCCTTCAGTTATTAAATTCAAAAGAAAATTCCAACCCTCCTTCTATCTGGACCCCTCGTTTATTCTGGCACCTGAGAATATAGCAACACCCACATACAAGTAACAGCATACAGACAAGAAAGTGATTTTATTCCTTTCCATTCTACAAACAAGGAGTGTCTAGTTGAACAAATGGAGAGCAAATACCACGTAGTGTGATTGTAAAGAAACTTGCAATTCCTGAAGACCTGGAACTCTCTGTCTTCAGACTTCTTTACTATTACTTACGACCTTAAGACTTTTAAATCTAATGTCAACCGCCATCTTCTCGGAAATCTTTAATTTTTGTCTTATATTACATCTATATCTCTGTTTACTTTTGTTTCTCCGCCTTAAAAAGTAACCCAATACCTTGAAGTGGCAATCCTGCCTTGGAACGAAGATTTTCTTTAAATAAAAGAAAAAGACTGTCGTATGCATAGTTTGGCAATACAGTTGGCTTATTGGCACATGTTTCTTACATCAGAAAGCATTTCTAGAGTAATATCTGAACGCCCTTACCTGATTCTCATGAGTCACGCGAAGCAGCTCCCTCTGTCTCTTAGTTTTGTTCAAGCTCTTGTGTGCATAATCATTTCGGTTGTCCACCCTGCCTCTTGTACGCATGATGTATGACATTTTCTCTAGTAAAATACGGTTATCCCTCTCCACTGTGGCGAGGCGTTCTTCTTCGATCTACAGGAGGCAAAAGGAATGAAGTGAAGTTTTCGTAAACTAAACATGCCAAAAAACCCTATTGATGCTGCGAAATTGCGAAAGAATGGACGATATGAAGGTCTGGTTAATGGATTCGAAGATGCTGTATGGAAAGCTGGTCACTTTCCTTTTGAGGCAGGCTTTAGAGGATTCATTGGTAACAGAATGAAAGAGTGGTTATTGACATAAGGCTTGAGCCACAGGAAGGTGCCTAAAGTCCTAAAGGAGATTCAAGAAACGGTATGAAAAGCAAGCCATTAGGTATGGCTGAAAAGGAATGATGGGGAGTGGAATGAGAAGTGAAGTGATGTTACACTAAAAAAACAGTAGATCTTATAGGTTGGGCTTCGCATCAGTGAGGATGCACCGGTGCGCGGGAACTCCATCGAGAGGAATGCCCCGAAACGGATCTCATTCTCTCCTGACAGCACTCGCATGAGTTGTTTCTTCTTATCTATCTTATCAAGATATCACAAGTAATTCTGAGAATACCATTATATTTCGCTTGTAAAAATCCATCAAATTAAGTAGCTAACAATAGATGGGGGGTAATAATTCAAAAGTTGAGTAATAAGTGCACGATCTTAAAATAGGCTATAGTGTCAACTTTAAAAATTTGAACTGAGCATCTTCAACTTTTGAATTGTAGTCATTTTAAGGGGACACACATTAACTTTGAAATTACTGCCACGAGTCACTGGGGGCGCTGCAAGGTAGAGCCTGACACCAAAGGTACTTCCTTACGTGTACGTATCTCTATTGATTGATACTTAAGTAATGCCATATATGATGACTATTCTTCAAAACTTTTCCTATCACCCTCTCCTCTTTATTTTCATATAACAAAAAGCTTTTGATTGCAGAAACATGTATTCCCATACCTGTGCTTTCTAAGCGTTACAGCATACGCAAACGATATCACAAAATGAGGAAATACGGCATTTGTGCACCAGCTGTAACCCTGGAACCATCAATTTCCATCCTGACTAGTTATCAGTTATTCTCTTATCCTTAACAAGATATCCTATCCTGTTCTTTAAGTACGAAAAAATTGGAAAACTGAACATGACGTCTACAACAATTTTGACCGATAGACAACTTTAAGAGACTTAATAGCTAAACCTCTTTTATGGCGTTTACAAACTTGATCCAATTTTCGTGTCGGTATTACCTTTTTATCAGAAATAACTGTAACATTAGACGTACAGCAACGTCTAGCTTGTAGGAGACCTAGTCTCTCACTCAACGGATCTCAGGGCAAAGGAAAGATAAGAAGGCATTATAAAATTTTATCCTCCTTTGTCAGCTGTACTCAGGTGAACAACTACGAAGAGAACACTGATCGATCAGAAAAAAATACTAGCTCTCCTCTGTCGTCAGCTAATTGCCATTGGATGAATTTCCGAATACCCAAGCAAAAAAAATGTTGAAACTTCTCAAGTCATATTGCAAAAGAAAGCATCTTTCTACCTCCCAGTGGGAAAATTCAATATCAAACTTCATGTTGTCATAGACATCTCGTTAAACTCAAACATACCGAATGTAGATTTTCTTACATTTCATAAAATATTTATCATAATATACTGGAGTCGCGAGGCAAACAAAATACCATCTAACGTTGCGGTGAACCAAGGGATGCCTACAGGTTAAGTTGATGAACTGAATCAGCGACCACAAATGGATTCAGTTTTACTCTGATTGCAATAACACACGAACTGATCTTTTATCGGATATGAAGCAAATCTTTTTAAAGATTGGTGGTGTTAGTGAGACAACCTTAGATAAAACCTGATGATTATACTTCTATTTTTTCTAAGCTGCTTCTATTGCGTGATTGTTGCAGTAAAGGCTGGGAGTGAAGTATTTATGTTAAGTTTGTGACATATTGATTTATTATGGATAATTTTGGCACACTTATGCCTTAGTGCTCAACTATTTAAACGTGAAGCCTGAGGTTTGATCGAATTTATGTTTGCTTTACTGATTGTGTATGAGAAAGGTACTCAGAGTCAAACCGACATACTTTGAATCAAACAAAAATAAACATCCTGTGGGGAGTTAGCAAAAATTACATATGAGGCAAGGCTTCTTTCGAACTAAAAGAACACACTGAATTTAACGAGTAGAATTATTGCTTTTTTCACAGGTGTCATGTTAGGATATATATTTGGCATGGTTGGAGAAAGTCGACTTAAAACCGATGAAAGTTCAAAAACAAATTTAACCCTGAATATGGAATACATGCCAAAATGAAATCATATCGTACGCTGCAATCTTTGGGTTTTAAGTCTATTTGAATTTAAGATGACAGTATGTCGGTGACAAAGGAAGCGTTCAGTCCGAAATATTAACACAGGATCAGGCGAACATAAATACGTGCCAAAGGCAAGTTCCACAAATAGAATGACAGCAAGTAAAGACTGCAAGCGGGTAGACGTTGAAGATACCTGTTTTTCTGATTACGATTGCCAAGTCTGCTGATCGCCACAAAGAAGTCTTTGTCAGCAACTGGGCCTCTAATTGCAGTCAACTGTCCAAAACACATGCAACAGTAAATCGATCATGTCCAACTCACAAAAGCAGCTGTAAAAGAGAGATTATCAAAGCCGATCACAACAATCTTAAGAATCCGGCTACTGATACTATTGTCAAGGCTACCGAGTTCAAGTCACTCAGGGCGCGATTTGAGAACGTTTATCTAAAGGTACCTTGAATGTGGATTGCTGAACCAGTCGAGTGTCAAACAGTGAAACGATGTCAGTCAGTTTTTCCTGCCGGAACACGCTGTACATATTGACTCTCCTAAAACATTTGTCTACTTCAGAAGGCAACAATAAATAAATCACAGCAAATTTTACAAATGACTCGTGAAGGGACATGTCTTACCTGTAACTTTTTCAACTTCAAATGTAGATGCATGTATGTCTGAGGAGGTTTGTTGTCGATGACAGCCTCGGCATGAACAACCTTGCAAAAATATAAAAATGAAATCTGGTGTGATCATTTCATTCACCCTTGGAAAATCAAATCTTAGAGTCTTGACGACGCCTGGTTTTACATCACTGTATGATTACTAAGTTTAGACTACGTCTTCAAGGTTGTAATAGTTTACAAAGTACGATACTTGCAGTAGAACTGCTTTAAATTCTCCTGAAATGTCACTAACCTTTCTCCGATGTGTGTCATATCTGGTCATATCCCATCTTTTCTTTAATAGTTTGTTATTTGCTGGTGTAATCGACTGATAAGCTCTATGCATTTCTGATATTCAAGTGCCAACTAGAAGTAAAGTCCTTTATTTCGTCCACCTGTTGTCGTGTTCTATGTCCAACTGTAACTCGATTTTGGATCATGAGGCAATGTTCACTTTCTGAGAACGCGGTTGCAGCCAAACTCTTTCAATCGTCACCGTGGTCTGGTTAATCCCTGGGCCGCCGGGCATCGATACCTCTAGCGCCGTAGGTTTATTGTTTAAGAATAACAGAAACTGCAAAAAGAAACATGGGGTAACAGAACTAAAGAAGCGAGAGTTTAACAAATGATCTGTATGAGACCGCACAGTGTGCGAAAAACGGTGCGTTCCATGACCGATAAACACGCTGCAAGCACCTGTTTCCTTCTTCATGGGTTAACAAACGTTAACAATATCTGACAAAGAAAAAAATTTTCATGATGGAACATTGTAAGTAATCTAAAACTCATCGATAGATTTGAGCAGATGCCCTTCTAGCTGAATCTGAGGAATTCTTACAACCGAAAGAAACTATCTATCCTATGGTAAGAAGAAAGAAATCCGGGGAGGTAATGTTCAAGATATGCAAGAAGCTAAGAGACCAAAGAAATAGACACATAAAAGATCAACAGGGGGGTAGATAGAACATCGATACTTCCATTCACGTAAAAATACCATAGGTATCAGATGTGAAAAGATTCATTGACCTATGTGCAATAATGTAAGCACATAAAATAATTCATACAAACGTTTTGAGCAATTTTCACCCATCTTCACATGGCGACAACAAGAAGAGAAAGCTACAAAGTTTCCGTGAGGTCATGAAGTTTAATGTTCTGAGCCCCCGTGCTTTGGAATAGTGCAAACGTTATGCTACAATTGTTTTTACTAACATATACTCAAGAGTTGCAACATAATGGGGGCGACCAAATGCCAAACCCACCGCTATTGAAACTAGTCTGGCTTCCTAGTAATTCTAGCACTCTTTGTGTGTACTGAGGTTAAAATCTGTACTGTTTTACATAATATAGAAGCAGCAGTGGAAATAACGCTTATTTTGACAACAATCTGCTTAATAGATAACGAACGGTTACGTTAAAGCTCTAGATCTTCAGTATTGGTTGACGACGATTCTAATGGATATAATAAATGCAAGAGCCAACAAAGCGCGATGTCTTGTGAAAAGACATGTGTTACTGTTACTTTGCCATTCTTACCAACAATTAAAGACAAAGGATGTCCTAATGGAAACAAGAAACGATCTTTCAGCTTGCCTGCATGTACAAGCACTATATCTCCAGGCTTGGATGGCACACCTGAGTAGCTTACACGCTTATGGAACAATCTACGTTCTTGCAAATAATTCTTTGATCACTGGTTCCAAAACTTTCCATTAACTACCTCGCAATATTCCATATTAGAACGCAAAACACAGTCTTCCTTAGCTTGCCTTCCAACGGCCTACCCATCTACTTTTAAAACGTCAACTGGCCATAATGGCAAGGGTCAGTTGATTCATCAGGTAAATACGTCTAGGGTGACAATGGACTAAAGCTTCGACTTTAGCAACAGATGTCTGAAAGTCCACTAAAATCACTGACGTATTTTTAAAAATATTCCTCAAAGGATTTTCCACACAGCGGATCATTCACTGAAAATGTATCTGCACTGACTTCTTTGGGATTGAAAGTGTCGAAAGTACTTCATAAAAGAATTATTGCTCAGGTCATCAACAATCTCCAGATGAATCGCTCTTGTAACAGCACAGCTGAATAAACCGATGGTTTATCAACATTTCTTACATAGACGCCTACGCAAATTTCAACTCCCGAGTGTGAAAAGGGTGCCTCCTAATTGACTTTGAAACTGGGAATGGTACACTGATCTGTAGTGTAAGGATATGTACAAAAACGTTTGCAGAATGCAGACTGATTTAGAACTCTTTTCACATTCTACCATCCTGAAATAATCCTGTACTGTTGTCTCCAGTTGGCAAGTATAGAATTTACACCACTATGATATTCTCGCATATGGATATCTCAGATTATCAAGTTGGTAAACACATGCTTGGAGCCCATAGTGCTGCTTACTTCATTGGATCGACCGTTCCTACCAATTGGATGAATTACATCAGATTTATCGAGGTTTAGAAGTATATTCTGCAAATGACTGTTTGGTGCCAACTTCTTTTTTACTTCAAGGGCTTTATGCTCTTAAAAACATCTGCTATGATAAGGATCTGAAGAACATGAGCTAATTCAACAACTGTTGGCTTTGGATCAGAATTCTGCACTCGGTTTCTTCTACATGAAATACAATAGATCCTGAAGATCACTGAATCGATCGAGATTCAGGCACTTTACTTTATCCTGGATGGAATCAGCTACTAATAATACCTGAGTACCTCTCATTGGTAATGCTTCTAAGGGAATGTTACTCACTGGCCACAATGATGGATCCTGGCATAACAACGATAGTACATGTGTCGATACGTCTGACTACTTCAAGTTGCAAGTGGTAAACTCTTCTTTTGTGCAAAGATCAGCGGCTTTCCCTTCGAAGCTACATAATGCCACTTGCTTTTTGGTAGCAACCTATTTATCACTGCACCTCGATCCAAAACAAATACCTCCTTAGACTCAACTGGATTAGCAATCCAAGCTAATGCTGACGGTGCATCCGACCAGGATGGTAATTCAACATCCCTTGAAAGTTCTACTGAGGAAATAACTTTTGTGAGTAAACGAGCACCTATAAGGCAACTTAAAAGTTCTAGCCTAGGTAATGTTAATACCTTTTCCTCACCTTGGACTGGGACACGAGAAACCGCAAAATGTTCTACCTTCAAACTCCTGACAAAGATACACACAGGTAGCGAAAGCATGTTGGCTAGTATCACAGAATAAATGTAGTGATGATTATGATCGTGATGATGATGTAAATGGCCAACGTGGAAACAGAACTATCCCCAAGAGTAAGATGTCAAATCTATATCACAACAATCATCCCAAACATACTGCCCCTTCCGAAACATCTAGAAAAATTATCTTGGCCGGAATTAACACAGGTCCAGACAAATCCAGATGGTCAAAGGCTTTGGAAATGTGACCTCTTGCCTATTTGTCAGAAAGTTCCTAGTGCATACAATAACTGATGTTATACCAATCAATTAATCATCCCACACAAGACATAAAGGAATTCCTTTGTTACTGAGATTCCACTTATAATGTTGGGAGTTGTTGTATTATTATGATCAACCATGTCAAACCATCGTGCTATTCTGACACACATTGATGGGAGGAGTGATAGGTGTCGGTTCCTGTTATTTACCTGGGAGTTAGGATTGTAAATTTTAGGTATGCTCCTATGACACAAGTTTCGTCTCAAAATAATTATCATGTTTTTACTTAAGTTGATCTAATATAACAGGAGTTGCTGCACTACTCCCTTAAGTCAAAGCCTACTGACATCAGCATGTTGTAGATACCTAAATCTTTTTCAGTAACTTCTGGTAAATGGCTACGATCATCTACGAAATTATCAAAATAAAGATTTTGCTGCCGGCCAACTACTGCATGGGACAAAGATTGTTTCTCTCTATGAGCTTGGTAGTAGCATTGAGTAAGAATGGTGATGGTGTCAAGCCTAATACTAGCGTCCCAAAACGGTCAGTGATAAGCTTTTTTAGTCGCAGGAAGATGCCCCCAAAAAGACAAGAATTTGTATGCTAACTGAACATGAGGAAGGCCTTGTGAATATCAGCAGTGAAATTATAATATTGAATCGAAATATAAGTAACATTTTTGGGTCAATCTCAGGTAAGGTAAGAAACATGAGAGCCGGAACATAGTTACAGCAATCGTTCAGAATCTCCTCTGAGCTAACTAACATGTACACTCATTTTTACACAAAACACAAACATTGAAAACAAAAGACATCAATCAATACATTATTAACACTATAGCAGTCAAATACATCTGTCTGCAAAGGAGTACCAGTTCACAGACAGTTATTAAGAGGTAACATGGTGGTCTTTAGCAGCCAGCATCAACAGCTGGACGGATCTTTGTCTTCGAGCTGCCTTCGCAAACCACTGGGGATGTGGAAAGTAGTAAATGGAACTACATGATTTTGAAATTCAAATGATTGGAGTTCATCAATGGAATCAAGGGACTTAAACTCCTGCATAGCATCAGCAGACAAGGAATAGAATGATGGGTTATTAGCCAACTTATCCATTATAGAAAGTATCATCCCATCATGTGCCGAGGCTGTTTATCTATCAAATTGTTAGCCAAATACTGTTGTTTTTTTCTGTTCTAGATATTTGATATTTCATGTTTTATTAGTAATATGATATATTCTTATTCATTTTTTCTTGACTTGTCGAGTTCAAGTTCTTTTCACTATCAAAAGGGAGAGATTTTTGTTGAAGGTGGATATTTATATCGTAGTTGACAATGCCGTTATGTTTGCATGTTTATCTGCGTTTTATTAACGGTAACATGTTGTTTTATTGTTTGTTTGTTGTTGTTTGGTTCAAACAAATTCGTGGTACTACAGAACTTAAAGAGACAATTAAACAGGCAACTCATTTTGGTCA
>JAAAKL020009058.1:0-15386 GCA_010016065.2 Carybdea cf. marsupialis auct. non (Linnaeus, 1758)
CCGTTGGAATGTACCATGTTAGCTTTCGTATTTAAACCGATGTATTATATTGCAGATGCTTGTGCTGTTCGCAATTGTGTAAGTCTGGTCGCCCCTTTGTCCATAAATCAATACTTTAACTCTGCGAATAAAGTTTCAAGGATATTCAACGTGATTCATGACTCCTTCTTTCATTTACATGATATAAAATACTTTTAATTTAAGTCATCCGATTCACAGCTATTTCATCTGGCAATAGCTGAAACACCAAGACCGCTGAACACCAAAAACGAGTGAGATTTTATCTGTAACTCTGAAAAAACTGGCCCCCGTATGCCACTGTTATTCCCATATGAGAACACAACCCAAAGCCGATTCATCCATCGCTGACAGTGACAACGATTGACATGATGGGATTTCACAGCCTTGTCAGGGCATTTATTTGATGATATCAACGCTTTGATCGCAAGACGATCGAGTCACTTTGTTTATTTGCTGCACATTGACAAGACTTAAGAGGCCTGGTGACAATAGAATGTTAAATCGGGGGTTTTCACACAAAAGAGTGTCACTTAGCGAAGGGCGTCCTTCGAAAGAAGCAAGACTTGGGCCAGCAACAAGGATACACTGTCTTGTTTAGCTAAGAATTCTTTTTATAACAATTACGAGGCTCAAATTCGTCAAAATATTAGGATATTTGCAGAATCACCCTTAGGCTCATAATGTATAATCAAAAATGTCAAAAATGATATGACTTGAATGAATTTGATTAAGAAAACACCAAAATATGATAAAAGACTAAATAAAAGAATCATGAAATTGATCACTGAAAATTATAAGATTTCAATCTTTTAAGCAATTATTCTTCAGCTCTGCTCCATAAAACGCTATACCTTTTCAACAGAAATTTAAGAATCAAGTAAGAATATTTAAGGCTCATTTTTAAAGACTCTTTATGAATGCTTGGGCTGATTTATGTAATTCTTATTAAAAAACAGAGCACATCTTTTGCACACCGAACAAGGTCAGTGACTTTTACATTGTCAGTATTAAAAGCTTAATGCGGATATTTCACTTGATGTTTATCCCATAAGATGTTGTCATCAGGGCTCTTGAGATTATCTTGAACTCGGCTGAACAGGAGTTTCCGACGACACTTGGTCACTAAATTCACTTAGCATGTGATTATATGAAAGACACGGGCAAAGATGATCCGAATTCTAAGGGACGGCACTTGTTGAAAGTAAGAGGGTGCGGTTTCAGCTATCTCCAAGCTTTAGAGAAGTAAGAATTTAAGGCTAAGTCACTTTAGGGTATTTTCTTACTCCTTTGTCGGTTATGTCCTCGTTTATTCGAAATCTTTGACATTCAACGACTCGAATGTGCCCCTGCACTTTCTATGTCTCTGCTAGTCTTTAGTTATTTTAGAGCCATTCCTGTGCCCCTCATGTGTTTTAAAGGTCCTGGAGAGAGGACTCGAGAGCATAGTTTAGTGTAGTTTGTTACAAATGGTCTGTATGGAAACATCTATGGCGATGAGCGGGAGTGGGAGTGGGCAGTGTCTCAGGACTCCCAAGCTGACTAGGACATTCCTTGACAACGATACTGTGGAGCATCTATATTATGATTATACTTATATGATCATAAAAATAAAAGGTAACATTGGTGAGACAACCAACCTTATACAGCAGCTCCATATTCATAACAATCAGTGACGTGAAGGGCCAGGTATGAGATTTCACAACCCCGATTGTCCGCATGTTGGTCAGATATATTTATATGTATATATTTTAAAAATAACAAAATCTTTGGTATTTGTATTAGAGACATATTATGTTACAGTTTGCTCTGAGTTGAAAAGGAAAAACGATCGGTGCAGAGTGGCACTCTGGGTTCTTGACGTTCCTTTTCTTGGCGACGCCTAGGTAAGCCCAATACTTTTAGCCTTGCAATCTACCAGGTCGGGAGCCTTTCTTAGACCTCTTTCAACATCTCAAACCGTACTGTGTGCTCCGTCACTGGTTATCCGGTAGATTAGGAGCAAAATATATCTGCCAAATAATGAGGACTTGATTAAACTTTTGCTAATAATGTTACTCACCTTTTTCCCCCCTAAATTTCATTAGTTGGGGTTCTTCTTGGATTTCATGGAAAGGCTTGGAGAGTTTGGACTGTCCTACATACGCCGTCCTACATCAAAGGAGGAACGAAAAGGGGATTCACTCTCTGTCGATCGCTTTGACTTTTGACACTGCTACAAGGTAATTTTCATCATGTTTCCCGATGTCCGTAACGGGGACCACAGCCATTATGCCAGCAAGTAAGCACGTCATTCACGCGTTGAGTGAAGGTTTTGGAGCGGGTTCTCGTGATTTTCCCTTTCGTATCCTTTTTTGACGAGCACTGCCTCTCTTAACAAAACTCCAATCCATTGATAGCACCAAATGATAATGTAGACGTTGGGACTCTGTATACACCGTTTGCCCAATCGGAATAGGATAAGAGTGAAGTAGAAAGTAGGCATACACCTAATCCTAACTTTCCTGATCTCTAAAAACGATCATTTGTTCTTTATGGCGCAATGATGCGTGTTGATTGCTCTTTTAAGGACAGAGTGGCAGGCAAAATCTAAACTGGACAGATCCAGCAGCCGGATTACCAAACCCTCTAAAATTCAGAAGTTTTAAAAAGTTAGCCTAGTTTCACAATGTCACCAATATAGTGATCAGTATTGCAGTCAGCAGGAAAGTGGCTGTAGGGGGAGGTGGGTAGGAGGGGCAGAACAGTAGGTCTTGATAAGTTGTTTAATCGTACTACCCATATTGCAGATACTTTATCACATGGAACTTCTTTGCTCTGTCGTCTCAAACAACAGTTTGTGCTTGGTTATGCCAACTTTGCTTCCTATTTACCGAATCCCAGCTACGTAGCAACATTATTGGCCCGTCCTGAAAGCTGCTGTTCGAGAAATGGGTTTCCTTTTAGAAATCTAGTAATTGATCGTGAAATGTTGAAATGCGATACAATTTGGGGCAACAGAATGGGGATGAGGGGAAGAGGACAAAGTGAAACGTAAAATTTAGGTTAAGTATTAACTAAGCGATATCAAGACAGTATTTAGCTGTTTCAGTAGGTTTCTTGATATTAACCAGAACAGTTCTTAAATAATCAACAGAAAGGAAAGTGATATAAGCAACCAACTATAAGAAATCATCACTTTTTATCATATATAAATACAACATAAATATGGTGGCAGGCAAGTAGAGGCAAAGAAGAGGAAGCGTAGAAGAGGAGGAGGAGAAGAAGAAGAAGAGGAGAAGAAGAAAAAGGAGGTAATCAGTTTAAATTGCTACATTTTATTCAACAACTAGTCTGAAAGATGCTGTACATTGAATAAATCTGTGCTTCAACAGTAAACCACCATTCAAGTTAACTTTTTTGCAACTCAAGTCGACCTAAGCTAGCTAAGAGTAAGACAATTTCTATGTTTCCTTAGACAACAAATAGACAGGTAGCAGTCAAGATAAAACATGTTCTATTAACAAAAGATTAAGCACTGTCACACGATACTATCGAATGGAGCATGTTTTTTTTGACCTGAGTAAGATGTAACAAAATCGACACGATGTAAAATGATGCTATATCCTGGATCATTATGAAATGATACAATCTTAGCGTCGTTTCTTGTTTTGTTATCCGGAAGAAATAGCGCTCGTCTAATGTAATGAAACTTTGCACATCCTTTTTTGGCAAATGTTTAGCTGATGAAAAAGAAGACAGAGAAGGAGAGGCTTGATTAATTGTATAGATGACAGTTCAAGCCTTGTGACATCTTCACAGCAGCAAATTATCACAATCAATACTATACCATGGTATTCAACATCAGTAAAGGACATGAAACAGGAACAGAGAGAAGAGTAACAAATTCTTTTGTCGCAAATCTCCTTTTCACAAGAGCATTCGTTAACCTGCGTCATCAGTACAAAGTTCCCTGGTTTCGTACCTTTGCCACATAGTATTGGTGTTTTGCCAAGATAATTTGGTACTATAAATCTTCAAATTTTACTAGATGCACTAGTAAATATCTCTGACACTTCTGTTGCACTACCATCGGTTTTTGTCCCTGCAAACAACAATCGTGCACAGAAAAGAGGCCAATGATATCAACTTGATGATGCTGAAGGAACAATTGCTCTTTGGAGTAATAAAAGTAATCAGAAGGCTAATTCCTTTTATCTGTCTACAGATGACGACGTAGGAGGAAATTGTGTTCCTATTCTTCCCCTATGAACCATTGAGAAGAATTCGGTTTGCTTCGATATAGCATAAGATAAGATAGTCTTGATTGTAGCAACTACTCTCATTTCTCAACCTTGGCCGTAATTGGAACGGGTAGTAAAGTGCCTTTTCTTATGTACACAATATATTGGCGTTTGGGCTCGAACTCTAAATTCTCAAATCAGATTTGAAAAGATTCTAGACACCCAACAATAGGCAGAGTGTACCCACGACGATAACCCACGATGATAACCTGTTTTATTTTACCCTTCCCGATGGTAACATATTTTCTATTTCCCTTGTATCTTATCAAATCGGTTTAGTTCAAATCCTCACTTTTCAATAAAACACTTGAATCATGGGTTCAACATACCGACAGGGGCTCCAACCCACAACCATTAGGTCATGAGTCCGACTCCTTTACCACTCAGGCTCCACGATATTTCAAACAATATGTACGTTTGGAATAGTTTAAGGGGTCAGGAGTTTTGCTCAAAGGTTTTTAGCTGTGGCTACTCCGGATACCTAGGAACCAAGGGAACTCTGACATTTGCCCCCAAGATTTGGCAGTGATCGAAAAATAATGTTGCCTCCACTTGCTTTCTCTGCTTTATATCTCTCGTAATATCATTTCGTCACTAAACTTTCTTGGATTTTTTTCAAGGTTAGGACCAGCACCTTTAGGAGAGGATTAATATCTCTTCAGAGCATAAGCAATGTATCAGCGGTGTCACAGCAGCCCCAACTTTTTCTTTGAACTCAACACTCCCTAAAAATTCCTTGAAATCTAAATCGCTTTGTTTAATTATCTCCAGCCTTGAAATGACGGGAAATCCTTAATACGATAATCTATATATTGTTTGAATATAATCAAATACTTAAACCACACATTGATATTAAGCGAAATTATTGAGGTGGTATTGCAAAGGATGTATATGAAAGTACGTTACAAGCGTTTGAAAAGTTTCCTATTATGACATTCCCGCTTTCACAATATAAATCTGACACCTTTAAGAGGCGTAACCACTCGGTAGGCAGGGCGTCTAGGACTTCCAGTAGTTTACGACATCTTTAATAGTTGTTTTGCAATTCTTATGTGAAAAATATGTGTGTTAAAGCGATGAGGATTTGAAATTGAAACCTTGCCGCACCGGCGTAAACTGATGAGTAAAGGACGCAAAATCATCTGGTTTAAACCACCGTTTGATAAGACAGATAAAACTAATAAAGCTAAGGTATTTCTTAAGTTAGTCGATCCACTAAAACTCACCATTAAGCAGGGATGTAGGGAGCATCTCAAACTTGGGGGCGGGAGCACAATAGTCAAAGGGCACTTTTTTACTTTCAGAACACTTTACTACGTGTTAAATTTGTGAGTGGATGATTTGCTTAGTGCAAAATCTTGGGGGAGCACGTGCCCCTAGTGCCTGCCACTAAGTAAGATTTTTAATTGGTACACGGTCAAGGCTAGTTATTCTTCCATGCTAAACTCTAACAGTATTATTATTAATCAGCACAATTCTAACATTATGCGTCAAGAAAACGAGGTTGTAAATGGGACTCTTAGATGTAACTGCAGGGATGAAAAGAACTGTCCTCTAGAAGGATGTTTACCTAAGGATATAGTTTATGATGCTCAGGTAACAGAGACAGTATAGAGTAAGAAAAAAGGCATACATTGGGTTGATTAGTTCTGAATTTAAGAAACATCATAGAAAACATGCGCGAATTCCTGTAATGCTTAAGGCCATGCTATCATAATGTGTCTCGGACTTCAAGGGCATAATATCTATGCACGATGTAAATTCCAGTACTGTTAACAGATAAGAGTCTTAAAATGGAAGGAGGCCAAAATGTAATTTATGCATTGCCGAAAGAAAGCAATCATAACCGGTGATAAAAGCATGGGTGCAGATCGCTGTAAGAATGTGTGTAGGGGGATGGGGGGCAAAGTATTAAATGTGTTCATTTTAACATTTCTGGGCCCAAAAGTGGGGGGTAAAGCAGCTGTTGTTCCCCCATCCTGAAAAGTGAGGGAGACAAGTCCCCCGCACCCCCAGAATCTACGCCCATGGATAAAAGTAATGTAATGAATAAACATTCTGAGCTGGTCTCGAAATGCCGGCATAGGAGTCCTTTTGTTGCGAATAAATGCAAGGGAACTAACACTACTTCGTTTCAGTGATGGGAAGGTAGATTATAAATAAACAGGTAATCATTTTTGTAGTCTGATTAATGTCACAGAATAGAAACGGACACTAAGGATAACTGGGGAAATTAAGTTTTCAACATCTGCCTTCATAGCCCTGGGGAGAGGGATGTCAGCCAGTCAGGCGGCCATAGCCAGTTGGTTCATTAATCGGTAAGTCAGTCAGGCAGTTTGTTATTCAGGTAGACAGCCCACAGTCCATTAGTCATTTAGTCAGTCAGTCATTGAGGTAGCCAGTTAGTCAGTACGTTAATCAGTCTGTCAGTCAGTCCGTCAGATAGTTAAATAGTTTGTTTGTTAGATAGGTAGGTAGGTAGGTAGGTATTTAGCTCGGAGTATGTTAGTCGGTTTGCAACAATCAACAGATATCGGGCTGTGGGAAGATATTGCTATAGCCATAATAATCCTGTTTAATGCAGAATAGTTTGAGGATCTTCCGTAATCGAGTAGGTCTTATAGTAAAGAGACATATGAATGATTTCTTAATATCAAACAAGTACATTTAAAGAGAGCGTCCTTTAGGTAATATAAGGTGCAGTCAACAAAATAGGCTTTTATCCAGAAGCCTAACAGCCTGCCCTCGTCATCTGTATTGTATATGTCAAGTACTATCATAAATCGGATAATCGAAAGTTTTTCTTTATATCAAAGAGTGTATTTGCATATAAGGTCAGTGATAAAGAAAGGATTAGCTAGGAAGACAGGTTGATTGAGCATAGAAAAGTTTTTCCATCCAACAATAATGCGAGGAGGTACACTGTAAAATCACTTATGCATATCGCTAAGCCCTATCAACGAGTAGTATGTACTGGCCTGTGCAAAATAAGCTGCGAGTTGAGTAGGTCAGTTGACGTCAGCATTAGATCTTGAGAAGGCTGCACTACGACGGGACAACTGAGTGCACTTTGAGACGGGACATTGCTACTGTCACAGTAAATAGATTTGAAAAACAGTTCATTTACTTCATTTCATTTGTATACTACTATCGATGAAGACAGGGGTGGAGAAATAGCTTCTTCTACAAGAAAATAGGCACTGAGTTTAACAAAACTGTTTCGTAACTGTTTTTCATAATTATCCCTGATGGCGCAAAATCTCGTATTATATAATGATTGCCCGACCCCTTGTCGAAGCTATTCCTCATGACTTCCAGACTGTTACCATTTTTTTATTTCTGAAACTTAAAACCACACCCAATAACTCTACATGATACTAATTATGTGCTCGCTACCTCGTTCCGATGATAAATACAATAAGTTGACACACCGATGTGTGAACCATCCAAGCCAGCACAACGTAACAATGTTGTTTCATGACTGAAGACTGTTTGTAAATGCAACGCCTTTCCTATTTAGATGTTGGGAAAGCAATCAATGCTGGGAATTTCGGAAGCAGGAAATTTTCTACTATTAGAACGTCTACTAGCACTCTATTGTTTCTTCGACTCTATTTCTTTCGCGGAAATAGGCATTTTATAGAGCCTACGCTTTCTCCCTCTTGGATATTGCAGCTGCGATAACCAATTCCTAGAATTTTTGGTTTCTAGACAACCAGACCGGTCCAAAGTTATGTATTTCTAGTGCAGTATTGTGCGACGTCATAATTTCATAAAGAGACGATATTGGACTATATCAAATGTAGTAAATACGTAAGAGATGAAGTATGACTAAAGAAGTTAACCCACATCAGTAAAGTTGATAGCCCGAAAAGCAACGGAATTATCGTCAGTTATGACACTAGAATTGTATGCCCCAATTAATTCAGAATGATGCACAGCTTGTGATTTAGGCATGATTGTAGGAAGGAAGCCAACGTACTCATTAGCTTCTATAAATCCTGATTACGGTACAAATTTGTGGAGAAAACGTCGAGAAAATACGCTCGAGATTATGTAAAACATAACTCTATTAATCTAGCCTGCGTGCACAATCACATGCAAGGAAAAACTGAACTTACAATCTTAACGCGAACGAGAAGTAGACATCAAGGGGCCTGGTGGCGATAATCCACAGCTACGTTTAGATGATGACTTGGTGTTTCACGACAAGCTCTGTGATGATTTTGAGAATGTAAAAGCCTTAATGAGAACTTCAGATTTGATGATATGCCTTTCCTTCCTTCGGAGGGCTTTTCATAAAAATTGCAACAAATTTCCTAGCTGATATCAGATTGTGCACCTCCTCCCACTTTAAAACCAATCCGTAGCACCTGTGCCGTAGTCTGATTCTAAGCGTACTAGGTTACCAATTAGGTTCCTTTTGAATATTTAATACTATTTAAGTCTTGCTTACCATGTGCGCATGGAAGCCGATATAAGGGTTAGCTTTGCCTTATTTTAAGAGTAGTGTTCTTACCAAATTTATTTAATCGTAAGGAATTCCAGCTAGTTACGTTAATAATCATTTCTGCAACCTAAACTCCGAAGAATTTCTGTTAAGACCTGTGACGTTTTTCTTCTCCTTTAGGCATACAGTAGGGAGCGTTGTGAGGTTGCAATGGTTGAGTTAAATTAGAAGTTTAGCTAATTCTACTTCAAGGAAAAGGGTGATTTTGGTCCCTTGAACGTTAGAACAAACCCTGATTTAGTTCAATTCATTGAAGTTCTGGGACTCTGTAATGATTCTGATTGGGGAATTTTAAACATACAAGAATTTCTTAGATTTGAGACGAATGGATGTTACAGGTAACTTTATATCAAGTGGGAACCAATTTGCAATAATCAGAATCAGAGTTACTGTACGTTTAAGGCACACTTTCCCCACCACATCCACTCCCACATCCAGTAAAACAGAAGTAGTTATCGCCATATCTGGCACCAGGGTTTTTTTGCGGCAAACGATTGTATGATGTAACTCGTGATGGCAAGCCAATGGAAAATGCATGTTTTAAGCATATTTGGCGTGTGTATGTAATGAAAACCAACTGCATCAGGCACTGTTTATAAATGGATGAAAGACCACATAATATCAATTTGAATGTGAAAAAAACGCTAACATAACTATATGGTACTTGTATTTAATAAATGTCGTACCGCACTTTGGGACTATTGATCTTGGTTGATGGAAGGGTGCCCACACTTTCCAGTGGCCACTCCCTTGGTTAAACAGGCACCTTACTTCTCGAACTTAAGCTGTAGTCTAGTTTCTTCAGATACCAGAGACTGAACATTCTCTTCTTTAAATGCAAAGTTATTGGATTTGGGAGTATCAAAGAAGGGCCGAATATTTACCTAATAGCTCTGTTGGTTTTCTTAACGGATTTTCGAACAATAAATCTAAAAGGCATATGTGCCATCAAAGCAATGATTCCTTGTTTCAGTAAAATGCATCCTCTAATCCAATCGGAGTTCTCAAGCGTTGATGGATTGTTTATGATTAACATTTCATGTTCTCTATAGCTGCAGTAGCCATCTATTGTAACTAGTTCAGTTCACGACTGGCATTTCAGCCAAAGCAAGGTCATGACATCGGATAATTTCACGATCAATCACTTATACGTGTAGAAATAGGCATTCCCTCATAGGTGATGTAAAACTAAAGTTCCACCAAAGTAAGTTTATTTTTCCTGGAGACTTCAAGTCAAACAGGTGGCATCACAGAATTTCAAAGTAGAAATTCAAATTGATCATCTCAGGTGACACAAGAAGACCCGAGGTTTAATATTCACAGGGAGCTGCGAACGCATAACATTCAAGTAATCACGTATCACATCACTTGTAATTTTTGTTCATAGGACAGTATTTCTGATACTTTGTAAGTATAGGTTGGTTTTGAAGCAAGGTGTAGTGGTGCTGCTGAATAATACGAAGAGAAGTAATATCAAATTTAGCCTTTAGTTTTCATGCTGCAATCCAGATTGACAATGATATCCTATGTTTTTTAAAGGCATTTTCAGGGACGATAGATAAACTATTCGTTATAAGTTAAAGGCTACCCCACTATGTATAAATTGTAAACGAATGCTGCTCTCTGCAGGCGGATTCATAGCTACCGATATCTTTTTAGGAAGTGTTATATATGCTTAGAAAAGAAAAGGAAGTGTGTACTGCAAGCATGATAAAACGATAAACAAGGAATCCTTTGTGATTAGGTAAGAAGCACAGTCAAATGTATCGAAAGGGTTTTCTGAAGGAAAACCTTACGACTGAGTAATAAGATATCTATTCAAGAATTGTCAGTATTTCAAACGTCTGCTGTCCCTATTATACTTCGTAAACGTTTTAATAGCTTGGGAGAGGGGGAATTATCGTTCCCAGGTAATCAATTTAAAGGAAGGTTCTGCAAAAGTTTTGTGACCAATGCAATTTTACGCCCATTACACCCCTGGGCACTCTGGCATCAAACTAAATGAAAGAGCAAACAAGTTGGCAGGGGAGGCAGATCCCTTCGAAGATTTTACCCTAACACTTACGGAAGCCATCAAAGCAGTAACAGAGGCCACGCTAGGAGCACACGAGAACGATCCCCTATCTTGGTCCAAGGCAAGATTTTTTGAGAGAGAAATATGCCATGGGGACGAAAGCCTTTTTGGACTGCGAGGCAACTAGTGAAAGGTCAACACCATGACCTTGATTGGCACTATGACCTTGATTGACACATTACATCATCAATACCAAGGGCCCTGCCAGAGCCAATACTCTCCTGGTGAAGCAAGGCATAGCAAGGCATAGCAAGACATTATCCTAGTTTCAATCTATTCTATACTTTTCATGTTTGTTCGTACTAGGAATCCTTCTATTCTACAATAACGTTAAGAATTCTACTCTTCCAATTCTTATTCAGAAATGAATAAACTCTCTTCATCCCCAGCTTAGCTTCCTTCAAAGGCCATCCCTTTTAAAGCACCCAAGCCAGCGACGCGCTGCCACGTGCTGTCTAAACACTATGTAGACAAGATCTGACGTGAATTTCTTTCCGCGACCACAACATTCTTTCTTTGTCAAAATATCATGTTTCTTTGCCACCGATAAGTTAATAGAACAATAGTTAGATTTTGAGACTTGTCATCGGAAACTCTTTCTGGTGTTACAGTTATTTTAGTTCTTTTTAACAATTTATGACTTTCTCATCAAAGAAGAAAATCGAGCATGAATTGAAGCAGCTGACAATTTGAAAGTTAGAACTATCTTGTTTTCTTTATGCATTATTAAAATAGACTTCCTGCTCAAAAACCTTGCAAAAGGCCATTTGAAAACAGACCATATATGAATAAAGGAGGAGGTCCATTATTACAATCTCATTGTTTCTTATAGTGTACAATTAAAACGAACGAGAAGTTCATAAAACCGGCGCAAAGCCAATTTCTTCTACATTGCTAATAAAATCAGAAGGATCAAGTGAATATAGTTAAAACGAGGTTATTCCCAGAGAGTCGAAAACGAGTTTACTCTAGAATCGAAGATGAAATCTCTTGAAGAGCACCTTTTAATCTTCCTAATATGCCGAGGTGCTCTTTTAACATAGACGTAATTAAGCAGGGGGTGGAGGCCCAGGTCCCGCAATAATTTCAACTTATTTAGTTTTGATGTTTACTTTCTGCTAAAGGTATGTGTAACTAAATCTTTTTCGTGTCAGCCTCCTTCTTTTCTCGTGGTTACACCATTTTTAATTATAAACGATACAGAAGGAGGCAGGCACTTGACTATGTATAACTTTACCAGTAATAGTTTCAGCCAAATTAAATTTGTTTAATTTGGGATAGGGGGTGGGGAGTCAGATTTGGTTCAGTTCTGCAGCGGTTCCCAGTTTCCTATGACATATGGGTTTAAGGCCGTCTGACTTTAGGTAGAAAATATCGTTAACTTACAAAACGTTCCAAATGCTATATAGGGAGGGGCAAACATCTGACGCCAATGTTTCTTGCACTTCTATTCTAGTTTAGATTAATTTCAATTACGTCACTTATGCGGAGGGAAAGTGTGACGTCGCAATTCTAAAAATTTAAAAATTGTGGAAAAACTTCTTAATGTTTCTGTTGCTATAACAATAAGAAGTTCAACGGGCAACTTCAAGGGGGCAGCTTCTTACCAACATCCAGATATCAGCTTTAAAAGTTTCAAACCTCACTAATTAAGTCCTTGTTGTTTGATGCTCCAGTGAACAAGCCACTACATACAGTAAATATAGTGATAGGTCCGTTCCAAACTAAAACTAACACGGTCATGAGCATCGTTTAAAGTATAAAGAATTTCTCATCGTAAGATGATACCAGGGCACTTCATGATACATGCCATCTTTACCAGAAGATAATCTTTCCCCAAAGTCTAGAGTGCGTAGTAGATGAAGTCTACCATTATAAACCAGCTGTATTGATTCTGACTTTAATTAGCTTGATCAGAGTCTGTTTTCGCAATCAAAGTTTGCTCTTATTTTTTGGTGTTCGGGTTTCTAGTGCTCTGAAGACTCGTCTTGTGTTACACAGATGTGTAAAGTAATCGCTCGTAGTATCTCCATTATGCAGGCACTGAGCAGTAAGAAGCATATTAGACTCCACCTAAGTGCTAAAGAAGAGAAAAGTTTCAAGAATTTGCGAAGGTTCGCACAAGAAGCGATAGCGCTTTCAAAATATTTCAACGGCGGAAAGGCGTTGGTAAAGGTTACTTTACTTTGCTGCCAACCACTCCTATACGGAGATGTAGCGAAGCCAAAATATAGTATAACAATCATGTCCAAAACAAGCAGTGGTGTTAAATATTCCAACTGTTTGAAACAACAATATGAAGTTGTCTTGTTTAGGATGTCCAACTTTTGACAAACTTATAAATTATCCCCGATGATAAAGCGTCACAATTTTTTTCTCCGTAGCATTATATAAAATAATATGAGTATACCGATAAATTAAGAGCGAAACGAGGAAGATGGAAGTTCTTTATATTTTCCAGGAACAGTGTTCCTATCTTCTTTTTGGCATTGACACTTTTCTAATGTTGTTTCTAACCACATTTACGCAAAATTATAAATAGCATTACTAGACAAGATCTCACTGTTTGACGAACTTTAACTACCTAGTTGTTGTATCTTATGTAAAACTCTAGAAAAATATTATGAAGTACTGTTAGAAAGTAAGTGATGATTACGGTTGTGCGAGGGTTTTAAGCTTCCATTGAAAAATAATGCCGTGTTCTGGTACCTCCTGCTAAATATTACCCCTTCTGATTTCTATAATTTTCAATGTGCTTTTCATAGAATACTTTGCTGGATAGCAGTCCCTTCATGGTAAGATTACATGGGCCGAAGCAGCTTGCCTTCAAACTTCCTAATCGCTGCAGGGCCGTAGCTAGGGGGGAGGGGGCAAGCGGTAGTACAGTGTATCCAGCGAATCAACACCCTTTCATTTGCCCCTCCTCAGGAAAAGCTTCTAGCTGCGGCCCTGCGCTGGATACAGTGGCAAATGTTGATGAATTTAAAGCCGATATGGCTTTGAAAACTGTGAGGTAGGTCGTAGGGGATGCTCGCTCAATCAGTAGGGAGATACGACACCATAACTAAATTCTCAGGTTTAAACATCATGTTAAAATTCTTCATTGCATGTCTAAGTCATTATCACAATAATTTAATTTCTTAACAACTAATTTTACATACTGAAAAGTACTGTCATGAAAATATCCCCAAGTTAAAATGAAGATTACTAACTGCAAAGCAACGAAAAAGGAAGCATTCTGAATTTAAAGGGAACTAGAGAATTTAAAACGATTTGATTTAACTGAAATATGTTTCAGCTGAATTGCTGAACGTCGCAGAGACATATTTTCATAGCTTTTGAAAAGGAGGGAGTATGTAATAAGCAATCATGAGGAAAATACTACAGCGTTTTAGAGTGCTCTTTTCATAAACATGATTAACAAAATACTTCCAAAAAACTTTGTAACATTATTGTTAAGCACTTCAGTGATTTTGCATCAATTTTTACCAGCAGCAGGCTTAGCCAGTGATTTACAGGCAAACGCCTACTAGTACTTGTGTTATCAAGTATTTGTGTGAGAAACTGTACGTAAGTTTCCTTTGTTTTAGGTCATTGTTGGCTATACTGAAGACTTTCCAGAAACTGCATTGTCTGGCGCTGTCTTACTTGACGAGTTGTTAGGAGCCATCGACATTGGAAAGCCCTATCAACTATCCTTAACTGAGTGTTGCGAAGACCAAGATAATCAATCAATAATGGTAAGGGAAATCAATCAATAAATTCATTTGTTTATAGATGAACCAAAGTAACATACCGTTGAATACGCACTGACATAGGCAAGTTCAAGTTGCCTGTGATACAAATCCTGCTTTTTGTAAAATTAATAACAATAAGGACAGAGTGAAGAAAAATAGCAAACTGTCAATTAGTACCAGTTACCAAATCGAAGGCTCAGAAATGGGTCAGTCCTTATCTCATGAAACGAAATAGTCTGTGCGTATTGTACTACTGATTGTTTTCATTACAAGGTACTTGGCATTATCCATATAAAATTTGATCATCATTCCATGAAACATTTACTATTTCTGTATATTTCTCCAATATTGCTCATACTGAGATTTACAAATTGAACTTCATAATCCTTCAAAGTATAAAAGATAAATACAATGTAGTCTTCTATAGCAGGAAAGTCGTTTGGCAGAAGCTGTTTGTTGATTTGGCACAATTCCCCTGATCGTGGTCATTTCAAACGCACCTAAAATTGTCTGGAGTGCTTGTTTTGCCAAAGATGTCTTAGTTTGGTAGAAAACTCTCACTTAATTAAAGGAGCTCAAACTAGGTGGGTACGGAAGGCCATGAGAATGGAAAGAAGCCTTCATCTGGGGAAATATTCCTTCAATTATATCAATAAATGTAAGAATACGTCGAAAGCTAAGAAATATAAGAATTTTGCTATAACTACCCGTCATGTTTTTACGAACAATTACTTGGGTGTTTTTATTTATTTCAAAATTAAGAT